>JBBMOE010000013.1:12744707-12802247 GCA_037975065.1 Chaetodon trifasciatus
GGGGTGGCGGGGGGAGGGGGGGGGCTTTTGCCATTTTTTCCATCTCTCTCCCCTTCTCTCTCTCTCCATCTACCTCTCTCTCACTCTCTCTCTCTTTTTTCTCTGCTCTCCTTTCTCAAAAAAGCCATGACGGCGATCCCGCGATCCATCTTCGCCTCCGCGCCATCTTTGTATTATTTCTAATTTATTTTATTTTTTTTTCTTGTGGATGTCAAAGGTGTTGGATGAAGATATTTTTTTGCCCCACCGGAGTCTCCTCTCTAACCCCGGCTCTCCCCGATGTGATCCGCGCTGAACGCCGCCGCCTCCAGCCACCATGTCTCGCCGCAAGCAAGGCAAACCCCAGCACTTAAGCAAACGGGATTTTTCGCGTAAGTAAAGATGAAAAAAGAAAGGAAAATGTCACTTCTGGCTCCCCTTCAATTCATTCAGCAAAGGGGGTGAAAAGGCAGCGAAACAGGAGCTTGTGGACACCAGACGCACCGCTCGGACCCGCGGTCAACTGGACTTAACAGCGTGGAGAAAAAGTGCGACACATCCGTGCGTAAAAGCCGCTCAGAGATCCCAAAAGCCCGAAAGAGAGAAAAAAGTTTTGTGTGTCGGTATACACCCGTTACTGCTTCTCTGTTACACGGCGAGAATGTGCATTCATCGGCTGTTAAATGCACTCGCTGTGGCTCCGGTGCCCCCACGGTCGCTCCGGTCAGTGGAAACGCGCAGGGCTCCCGGTAGCAGTGCGCGTCCTCTCCGCGGAGCTTCGTGGAGAAATCAAACCCCCGGAATATCGCTGTCTGATAAACTCTGCGGGCAGGTTTTTCATCTGCTCTCTCTCGTTCTATTTTTGGATTATTTTCAGAAAAAAAACTTGGAGGTGGATTTTTGGATCGAGGGGGAAAATCTCGTGTCCGACTGTTTACAACTGCCTCCCTCTATCAGCAGCTCGGCAGTAGAGACAACACAAATCGATTTATTTTTACACAGCTTCAAAAATCCTAATGCCTCTTATGTAAAGGCTGTTTATTGATGTTTAGCTTAGATGAGAAGCTTTCTTCCTTAACAGACAGCAGAGCCGCTGCAGCCCAGAGTTAGAGGCAAGAAACACAGCAACAGGACAGCAGCATATCTGGTCCTACCGCTTTTGTTATTTTTCTAGTAAAAGCAAATTCAGACCAGCAAAAAAGTCCAACTTAAGATTCTAAAGCTTCGTGTACAGTGAAGGTAAGACACAATCCGTTCATTGGTGTGTTGCAGCTGCAGCGTGTGAGGAAAAGCGACAAGATTCCAACTATTTTTAGTTGAGTCGGCAGAATCCGTCTTTACGCACGGCGTTTCTTTTATTCCCAAAGCTTTATTTTTTCCAGTTTACTAGACGCACACGTCTGATATGCGCCGAGAGAGCAGATAAGTGTGTTTAGAAACTGAGGGGCGATTAGCAAAGTGGCGTTTATCAGCGCACCATGTGCCACACTGTCTGTCGCCTCGCAGCGTTTCAGCGTCGCTCCAAGAGTCCCGCAAACAGAAAAGAAGATAGTTGAGCATCTTTACGTTTAAGTGCTTGATTATGTTTCGGTATGTTGACTGGCTGTCGCCTATGTTTGGTTTGGGCAGAGGGAATGTGTGTGTGTGTGTGTGTGTGTGTGTGCGTGTGTGTGTGGCCCCGGCTGGGTGACAGCGCAGTCACCATGGCCATGTGCCGTCGCTAGGAGGCAGAGCGCGATCAGAAAATCCAGCGCTGAACTTGAACCTGATCAGTTTCACCGCCACCCCTATCTACACGGGCTACTATTTGGCGATCTCTTTAGAATAAAGGGAAGGTATACAAGTCATGGGGAGGGAGGGGGAGGGAGCAGAGGAGGGAGGGAGGGAGGGAGGAAGGAGGACCCCCCCATATCCAAATCTACAATTCCTCTTCATCACCTCAAACCCACCTTTTCTCCTTGTATCTATTTTTTTGTGCATCACAGTCTTACATAGATGCAGGCTGCAATCAGCATATGCAGCTACGCTGTAATATGCCTGCAGACCTCGCCTTTTACCCCCCTCAAACTTCACACCACACACACCACACATTTCATTTTGCATTCAGATTCACATTTGTCACTAATGGATCTCTCAAGCAACCATCCATCCCTGATTATTTCTCCTTTTCAGCCCCCGCATTCTCATCTTCTATATTCTATATTACAGTTCTATATTTTTATTGGATTGTTCAGCATGTGCTGCATTTCCACTGTGTGCTTCTGGACGGCATGATCAGGGTGAATTTAAGCAGCAAAACTGAACAGCACTCATCAGTGTCACAACTCTACATTTTCTCCTCCAGATAAAATAATGTTATCAGTAATTTTCATATTTTGCCAAGATGGAAACATATTTCAGGTTCTTTATTTAGGTCTACCTTCCCACAGTCACGTTTTCTAGTTGGACCAGTTTTATAGATTTATCAGACAGGTGGAACTTTTTGCTTTCGGCTTCATGAAATGATTTGTAGTTGAGAGTATACATGTATCTTTATTTTTTCAACATTATTTTCCCGCTTTAGGAAATGTGATTGTATTGTAATGCATGTTTTGATATATTAATATGGTGTACAGACACGTTATCCTCATCTCTGCACCTCTCGCTGTTTATTTCACCCAGTTTTACTGCCTTAAAAATAGACTCAAATCAGTCATTTGTGCTTGTTTTCATTTTTATTCAAATTGAACTCTGTGCAATGAGACCTGCTTTGCTTTTTTAAAACAAATCATTTAGGTTTCTCTGCATTCACATGCTCCATTAAATCAAACAAAATGTTTTTTCAAACCCCGGATATCCACTCTTGAGTTCATCTTAAGAGGTGACGGGCTTATGCAGCTTTCATTACATTTTTTTTTTGGTTGTTTTATCCTGTGAATTTAATGCCCCCCCCCCCCCCCCCCCCGGGAGCTGTTGTGTAACTTGTGGCATTGTGTTGACCTGAAGTTAAATCAAAGAGGAGAAGGGTGGGGAGGAGGAAGAGGAGAAGAAGGAGGAGGAGGTGTTGATAGGGTGGAGGGGGGTAGTGGTAGTGGTGTTGGTGCAAGCCGGGAATTTATCATGTTATCTCCATGTCCCAGTTTGTGCACAGATGTCGCACAGGATTGCAGCGTTCAAATGATATTTCCTTGAGGGGATGTAGTCCAAATTCAGACCCCCCCACCTCTCTCTCTCTCTCTCTCTCTCTCTCTCTCACACACACACACACACACACACACACACACACACACACACACACACTTGTGCATTTCCACACACACACTCCCTTACACATGCATGCACAGGAACCCTATCCTTTTTATCAGACAAAATCTGTACCAATCACCCAGACAGTGAAAATTAAAATCTATTTTTTGACTCTCAGTGGTTTTAAGTTCATTAAAATGTGAAATTGGCGGCTGAGTAAAGAAGGTCAACATGCATTAGGCGGCTAGCACAGAGTCAGACTCTTCACCTTGGACTGGAAGATTTCCTTTAAAAGAGGGCCAGTGAATTATGTTCTCCCGTTTCGCTTCTCTAATTCAGCGGGCCGCTGTGTTCACACTCCTCTCCCTCCACTGCAGGACGGTCTGAGCTTGACAAAAGGCTTCTTAAAAAAGTAGTCAGGAGTTAATCCGGCCTCGGAGGGGTGAGGAATCGGGTTGAACGGCTCATTTTGGGGTGATTTCCTGCTGTACAAGCGGCTGGTATCTAAGAACTATAAGTCCGGCACATGTAATCGAGGCCGAGGGAAGAGTTTTCCTTCTCCCTGACACACACTCTCTGCGCTGCCTGCCTTCCTTCTCCTATCCCCGGCACATATGTTGGACATGTTTGTGACAGCTTTCCCTTCTGCTGATTACAGGATCAAAACCTGTACAAACAAGGTTAGGCAAGTCAAACTCATCCACATATTTAGTTTTTTGGTGAATGCTGTGTTTAAGCATCATTTTCGAAGCGTCCCCTGTCATTGGCTATGAAATTGTTATCTTTGAGGAATCTGATTTGAGCTTTGCAGCTATTCGGGATATTCTTTCCCACCATTTACTCTTATGATGTGTGATCCAGATCAGCTTGCATTGTAATCATTTTTCCTGCATTACATGCATTTCTATCATTACAAGGCACATTTTCTCACCCCGTTATTGTGTACACCACATGTCAGGCTTGTGTTTAGCTTTGACTCTTTAACTCTCATCCTCTATGTGACAGAATGAGAAAGGTTGTGAGTGCACTCTTCTCTTGTCATCTATTCCCACAAATAGTTGTATCAATAGGTTTCAATTACAGGAGAGACAAAGAAAAATATAAATGAATGGTTGTTGATTTTTTTTGCCACCTTCTAATTTCTTCTTTTTTTTCTTTGCTCACTCTCCCTATTTCCTCCCACCCCCCTCTTCTTCTCCCTCTTCCTCTGTGCTCATTCCCCCCTCTACCTCACCAGCAGCCGAGCCCCTCTCCACGGCCATCGTCTCGTCGGAGGAGCTGTCGGAGCGCTGCTCAGAGCACTCGGAGGAGAGCGGAAGCCTCAACGGGCACCACCCGGGCTCGGCGGTGGGCCGGCTGGCCCGGCTGGGTCATGATGCTCACCCTTCTCTGGAGCAGGACCTGCTGACCTGCGGCCAGTGCCAGGCCACCTTTCCCCTGGCGGACATCCTGCTCTTCATTGAGCACAAGAGAAAGCGATGCCATGGGCCACCCTGCCTGGCTGTGGGCCGGGGACTGGACAAGCCCCCCTCGCCCTCCCCTGGCCTGGCCCTCACCCCATCACCTGCACTGGGCTCCCTGCGCAGCCGGAGGCCCGTGGAGGTGGGCGTCCAGGCCACACTGGCAGATGATGACGATGACCGGTTCTCATCTCCCCGGGGGATTTGCCCCAAACAGGAGCCCCTCCCAGGTAACCAGACCAGCTTCCACACCAACCAACATACACCACCTTTGTCTGGATTTGACCACAGTTACAGCAGCACTCACATTAAGAGAGAGGCAGCAGCTTGCTGAGGCAGTGGCTGCTACATCGTCTTTACAGAGGATGTGATTATCCTTATATTGGCTTTTGTGTGAATGAGGAGGTTCGATCTTACAGAATATTAAAGATAGACAATAAGCAGTTCTCTTTCCTCAAAACATTTTCTGAAATGTTATTTGTCTAGCGATAAATGAACTTTGCCGGCCGGTGAGCAGCTTTCCGTGTTCAGATTCTACTTTTCTAATTGGCACGCTGTCATTTTGGGTGTGTGCATTGCCCTAGATGGGGTTATTTTTGTGGGTGTGTGTTTCATGCAATGACAGATCTTGTTTTTATATTGTCGACACAATGCGCGTGTGCTGTCGTACCACAAGCCAGCACAGTCTAAAGTCTAGTCTACATGTTGCAGATGATCTCCATCCAAACCTTGTGTGGGCTGTAGTCATCTGAGCACAGGGTTTTTAGGGGAAACACACATACCAATCCTTGCTAAGACAAGAAATCTGATTGGCTGAGACTTGTTTGAGGGGGGGCTTGGCTGTTGTCAGACAAACAACAACAGAGGGACGTCACAGGTGGGGAGGAAACCCGAGAGAATACGCCTCTGTTCTCTTGCAGCTGACACAAAAGCACACACACTGGTTTGATTTAGGATGGCTTTGTCCTACTGTGTGTGTGTTAGTGTGTGTGTGTGTGTGTGTGTGTGTCTGTGTCCGAATAGTCTTTTGTCTTTACTGACTAGTGTAAAGGGCAGCGTGTATCTTCATGTGTGAAAGACTGTGTGAGACAATGTAACAGATCTTATCATCAACCCAAGTCTGACCAATTATCCTCCCACTGATCTACTGAGTTTACTGCAGAACACATGTGTGTCAGTGAATGTGTGTGCGCGTGTGTGTGCGTTTTCCCAGTATACCTAGTTTGGCCATGGTGACCAAATCCCACCGGCCAGTAGCAAAGAGACATGTGTGACCTTGAGTTTGTGTTACCACTGGTCAATGAGTGAGTGCACTTCTGAGACCACGGTGTGTGTGTGTGTGTGTGTGTGTGTGTGTGTGTGTGTGTGTGTGTGTATGCAGATGGAGGACCAGTGGCTGAACTGTATGTGTGTTTGTGTGTGACTTTCAGTCTGGGGAGTAACTACAGCCTCTTTCTTGGATTGGGTGTGCGGAATTTGTGTTCTTGCATAACGTGCGTGTGTGTGTGTGTATGTATGCGCGCGTGTGCCTCTCTCTCATGTGGCCCTAGCAGATGTGTCCTGCTCTCGGTGTGGTTTCCCCCTTTCCACTGCCACATCTTACCCGACTAAATGCAGCCCAGCTCTCCATCTCTTTCATTCTGTTCCTTCTCTGAGTTTACCTCCATACCAAACTTCATAGGTAAAGCACACAATTTTCCTCCAGTTTTATCGCTCCCTTTTCTTTCTATCTCCTTTCCCAGGACAAGAATCAAATGAAAGGCGAGCGGAGAGTGGGAAAAGCCAGTTTTAGTTTTGCTCTTAGAGGGAAAGTCGTTTATTTAAAGCGTCTTAACACCACTAATTATTTGTTGCAGCGCCATTTTTTATCTTCCTCGTGCATTTTAATTAGCAGTAGTTTTTAGTGGCGGGCTGCCTGTACTAAATTAGCCGTTGCAGAGAGACAGAGAGGGAGAGAAAAAGGGGCTGAAGATGAAATAGAGCAGCGGAAACACACTACCAAAATACACACTTTATCACTTTGCTTGTTGAATGCAGCGCAGGAATCCTAAATGTTGCAGTTTGTTTTCCATGTTTTTGAGGAAACAAGCAAAATGAGCTGTTTGAGGCACTGCTTGTTGTTTCTTGTAATTGATTTCAGTTCTCACAATTTTTGCAGCTGCAGCAAGTGGAGATGAGGAAAATTGTCAACAAAGATGCATTTGACCTTTGACCTTTGCTCTTTGCCGCCCAGAGACACATCTATCTACTGTATGTCAGCTGGAAGGATGTTTTTCGCCAAAGCTGCTTGTGTCTCTACCATGACTATACATTTCAACACCCACTCCCACACACACACACACGCACTCTCACAGACACTCACCAGCTAAACTGGGTTATTAGAGCGATTTACATCATAATACAGGCGTCTGGTTGCCTCAATAGCGTTGTGTGTGGGAACGTCTTGGTAGGAACAGCTGTACACTCAGACAGGAGAAGAAAACAGGACAGCAGTGTTATATATCTTGTCTGATGTTGACGTCAAGCTGAACAGCAGACAGCCCGGGCGTTATTAAATGTGTGGAATTTTAAATCGAGAAGAAAAACTCTGCCTCAAAAAGGATCCATCTGCAACGAGGAATTTGTCATTTTATTTACATCAATCCTCCTTAATCGGCGCTTTTCTTGGACCTTCTCTCAGCCACTGGACACACACCAGTACAAACACCACCTCACATGCTGAATTAACGCAACACATCCATTCTGATAGCTGATAATTAATGCCAGTATTTTCCTCCCCCGACCCCAGCTTTCATCCTAATTGACCCCAAACTGTCATGGTGAAGTAAATATGTGAAAGGCATACAAAAAAATATCTGGTGGAATTTCAGCCGCAATGATAGCCATCCAAAAGCATTCCTAATGACAAAAAAAGGAGGCGAAGGAGGAATGCGTGTGTGTTTCTTATTTGTAAATGCTGGCTTGGCGTACCACTGTGTCTCACAGGTTTCTATTACAGTATATAAAGCCTCTGCTCAGCCAGCAAGGCATCGGAAATACCAATAACAAGAATTACATGTGCAGAAAAAGCATAATTTCATACCTCTGTTTTTTAGCTCAAAGACTAAAGTAAATATATGTCAGTTCAATACAGGTGATCACCCTCAATATTTTAAATTCAACACGCTCGTCTGCATAGCTTAATCTGTAGGTATTTACATGAAAACATGATCCATCATTTTCAATTTATTCTCTTGCCTTTTTTGGAGATTTACTATTCTAATGAGAATTCCATTTTATGTTGGCTTCTTTGAATATTTTTCATCTTATGTCGCAGGACATCAGACGCCCTTTGCTTTGTCTCTGCATATGCAGCCTGTTTTTCTGCATGCATCTGCCTATATAATGTGATGGCTGTATGGCTGCTTGTTGTAAAATGTGCATCTGCGTCTATGGTCAGAGTGCTACAGAGCTCCTCTGGCTGCTGCGAGGCTCAGAGGAACACAAAGCGTCGGACTTGTGCCGGAACGCTGCTATTTACATATCAAACAGCTCCGACTGAGACATTACCTGTGTGTGTGAGAGAGAGAGAGAGAGCACTGTACAGGCAAAATGCCGATCAGTGATGCAAAAAGGCAGCATACCCGCCCACCCACACCACACACAGACTCTCACACACACATGGCTAGTGTTCTCTCTCTTGCCCATTTATTCTATTAATCCCTGACTGAGATGAAAATTCTGATTATAATCCCTGAGGCGCCCCTCATTCAGAAACAGCATCGCTAATGTCTCAAAAGAGAGGGGTTTGTGTGTGTGTGTGTGTGTGTGTGTGTGTGTGTGTGAATGGACATGTCTCGCTCCCTTTTTTTCTTTTAACTAAAAGTGGTTCTGATTGAAAAAAAAAAAAAATCTTGGCTTGAAAATTGAAATCTAGAATGAATTCTTTGCAGATTATTTCGACAGTAAATACAATTTCTGCTGTCCAGTTTGCCAAGTGATTTCTCATAATTAGCATCAAGAATTTAATCCTTTCCTCTATGGGAAATCACTCATAATATGTGTGTTAATGAGCTGAAATTGATACGTGGCCAGTACAAAGAATTATTCATCATATTGACCACTGACTTTATTGAGCAATATTGACTGATAACTGCATTATTATAGTAATATTAGCTCATTAACAAAGATACCAATACTTGTACATGATGATAAATCCCCAAATTTCTAGAGACTCATTCATCAGACACACTGATATTTTTCGCCCCCAAAAAATCTGGTTTTCTGTCCTTCATTATGGGTGAGCCCATTGAAGAGTCATCCTGGCTTGAAGCCTCGTAACATGAATATTGTTAGTCTATGATCTAGTGATTAGCAATTAGCTTATCATCACTGGCTAATGCTACCCACCTCAATACACATTAGTGCATTTTTAACACCCATTCATTGTCTGGCTCCGTGTCAGATCTCTCTCTATCTCATGTCTATTCTCTCCCTCCTCTTCTTTTTTTCATTTTCTCTTTTGGCTCATGCGTCCGTCTCTCTCCCTGCAACATTAGCAGTCAATGCAAATCCGGGACAGCCAATTGATACTGAATCAATTACAGTATGTTTGGTGTGTGTGTGTCTCTTGCTGTAGCACGTCCCAGCGAGCCTACAAAGAGATTTCACACACTGGCTGCCATTACTAATCTATTGTAGTTCTCCCTTTCTTTCTCAACATAAGATTTGATTTAGTGGACTCAAGTGCAGCATTTGAACTCCAGCGTTTCTCTCCCAGAATCTGACTGTGGAGGCATTTTGAATGAGCTTACTGAATGTAAACATGGTCGTGTGTGCAGAAAACATCAGCAGCAGGCTAACATCCTGCAGGCCACTGGAATGACGGGAACAGCTAATAATCTGCCACTGAGGCCAACAGGCTGTATTGTGCTTTATATTCAGGACTCACACACACAAAACTCTCCATAAACTGCATATTGACTGAACTGTTGATTATTGTCTTGCTGTAAATGTGTGGGTGTGTGTTTGCACAGCGTGTCTGCAATCCAGACGGAACCAAAAAACTTGGAATTCACTGCTGACAAATTTTGGATGCTGTGATAAAACAAGGAAAGGAGAAAAAAAAAGTGCTTGGTGTTTGCTCAAAATAGAATATGAAGCACTTCACATGAAAGTTTCTTTTCTTTCGCCTGTGCTGGGAAAGTCCACATCGGTGAGCCTGTTGATTTGTCGTTTATCCTGTTTGGTAATGCTCACAAGCACACACACAGACATATTTTGTTACATAATATAGTATTAGGGCAGCAGCACTGAATGGCTGAACTAGTCTGCTTTAGTCGTGGCTCTTCATTTAAAGGGGTACTCCAGCAATTTAATATTGCATGTACCAATAACACTGGCAGACTCGTGAGAGACAAGGGATTAAGAGAGATTATAAAAAGAATGGTCAAATTTTAAGTAGACACAGAGTTTGAGTCAAGCTCCAAGAATGCTGCGTCCTACGTTTCCCACAATGCAACTAATACTTATTTTAAAGCACCTACAGTTGCAGTTCGTAGTGCAGGCTTTCTGCTATAAATTTGTGGTCTGCACGCCCGTGCTGAGAGAACCGTGATGATGTCAGAGTGACATCATCACGGTTTATTTGGTTTTACAAAGACACAGAGGATATTATTCCACTGTTTTCTCAGGCTGACCGAAACCAGCATGCTGGTCCATCTGTCTAAAATCTGTGGAGTTCCCCTTTAAGTGACTCAGGGTTAACCTAGAATTTGCCAAAGTGACTTGGACCTGCTAGGTCCAGGGCTGCTGCTCTTGATGTGAACTTTGACCTCTCTATGGAGCGAGGAAGAGTAGAGACAAGAGAGTTTCCCTGTGCTGAATCAGAAGGCTCTCACATTATGATTTCAGCCTTTTAAAGATGGATGCTGTTCAGGCAACAACACAGTCACAGCCATTTGTTTTTTATCACCAGCCTTTTGTTTTACAGTGCAAATGGCATTCATCATTGCAGCAATAACGTGCAAAATGCTCTTATTTAACAGTGCAAAATTTTACAACAGTAGCTGGTGCCTCTTCCTCAGACAGCTGCACAGGAAGCGATGCATTTTACATGTGCGGTGGATTCGGAATAAATAGAAGAAGAGCAGGGCATGATCACCGCCACCGCAGCTGAACAGACAACAACAACATCAACATCAAAGGGCAAAAAAGAAAAAAAAAATCCGAGAGAAATACGTCACGGTGCCCACACACTTTGAATGACAGCTGATCCTTGGGAAACGCGGCGCAGACGCACCGCAGCAGCGATGACCAAAGATGGAGACAGATATGCAGAAAACAAAAGATCTCCCAGATTACGGTGGTCGGCAAGCCATGCTAAAACAATGACAATGGCAGAGAACAATACGACATTAAAAAGACCAGTGTTATTTCCCAGTTTGCAGTATTTGCAGCCGTGACAGTGTGTCGGTGACGTGTGTGACGTCAAGCGGACTACTGTACGCGCTGTGTGATGGAGGCTTGTTTATTGATCTGGCTCGTTGTGTTTATGCGAGCGATTCGACATCCACGCTACATCTACTCCTTCGCGGTGAGAGGGAAAGCTGCTGTTTTTGGCTCTCTCGCTGCTCGCTCTGTGTGTGTGTGTGTGTGTGTGTGTGTGTGTGTGTGTGTGTGTTTATTCCCGCGCACTCCCCAAAAAGACGCACACGCTCGGTCTGCTCAGGGGGTGCACATGTAACTCAGCTCTCTTATTATGTTGAAGGCAGTTGAAGGCCTGTTCATAAAACTGTTTATACACTACAAAGCTTATTTATATAGGCCACTGGATTACAGACTGGCTCTACACACATACCTCACACACACTCACGCAGGCACACAGGCGCGTGTTCACTTCTATGTGTTCATTTGTCAGTGCGTCTCTTTGTATGTACCTGTTAATACTTATACAGCATGCCTACATGTGTGTGAGCGTTTCAGTGGGGCACGAGTAAACATGAAAGAGTGTGTGTGTGTGAGCTGGCAGTGTGAATGCAGGACATCCCCTGGTGAAGTGTGCCAGGGCTGAGCTGGCAGTGTGTGTGTGTGTGTGTGTGTGTGGCCAGTATGTGTGTGTGTGCATGTGTGTGGAAGGGCCTGGCTCCTCGCTCTGGTTTCATGTTCCCCATTTGGCTGAACTACAACTACAACTGCAGAAGGGCAGCACACACACACACACACACACACACGGCAACTGTAACTGCGTGTGTGTTGATACTGTAAGTAGAGCACATATAGTGTATGCACAGCTCCATATGAGTGGGTCTAATCTTTTATTTTGGCATTGTGAGTGTCAGCCTTTCTCATCCTCTCACTCCCACCACCTTCTCCACTTTACCTCCTTCTTCTCAGCAAATGAAAAGCACGTTTAGCGTCGAACAAAGTGATCCTCAAAGCAGGATAACATATGTAATTCTTGTGATCCCAGGCAGCTCACTTGATATTTATTTTAATACAAACTGCAAACCTGCGAGAGGAGGCCCCTGATGGAGTTCCACAGTTTGTTCTCTTGGAGGGAGATGAACGACTTCAGAACAAACAAGGAGCCAAAAAACAATCTCCGTCATGTATACTGACGATGTCATGGATGGTAAAGATGCTGTTAGTATTGTTAATATTATGACAGGAAAAGTTCCTTAAAAGTATACATAAAAAAATCAGCTACGTCTTCTGATGTCACACAGACGAGCATTTGTCATGTTAAAGCCAAAACCCTGTAATTACATACGCTCCGTCCTCAGATGTCAAGGAATACACCATTTAATAACGCTTAAAAATCATACGCATAAACACACACACACACGGCATATAAGGAACTCCCCCATCCCCACCAGCAGCAGCAGCAGCAGCACTGACTTTTGCCGATAATTTGCGGAGGCTCATTTGAATTTTAAGCGCTACTTTAATCTTCAAAGCTCAAATAGCTTTATGAATATGCATGCAGTGGGCAGACTTTAGTTCATTACCTAGTTGTAAATTCTAATGACCATTAGGTCCTCACAGTAATTGCCAATTGTTTTGCATTTTTGATTGGCCTATTACCATGCGCTTTCGCGGCGCGCATCAGCTACGCTTGTCAGAGCCGACATGTCAAGGGGTGTTTGTGTGTGTGTGTTTTCATGCCAGCGTGTGTATTTTCTCATTTGTGCCTTGGGTGAGAGACGAGTGTGTGTGTGCGTGGGCGAGCTGGGTGTGTTTTTTAGGCTAATATAAATGAAAGTTGCATTTTTTTTTTAATTGTGTGAAGATTGAGAGCCGCGCCAGAGATTGGACATATTTAATTTACATGATGTCTCGTCTGTTCCCTCATTACACTGCTTGTCTCTCACAAACACACACGCATAAACACACACACACACACACACACACACACACACACACATACACCCAAGATATACCCAATGCAAACCATCTGGCTCTCTCCTGTATGTGTCCGTCTTGACATGGTAAAATGATTTCTCAATGCCCATCTCTCTCTCACTCTGTCAGCCTATTCATTTTCAGTGTCACCCCCCCTTTTCTGTTTCTCCTTGAACAAACAGATGTCAGATACTTCTCTTTTCTCTCTCCTCGGCCCTCCCCGACTCTGTCTCAGGCTGCCATTTTGGAGACAGTGATTCGTCTTCCTAAGTGAGTTTCTCTCTAAACATGGATGAAAACTTGTGAAAAAAAGGAAAGAAAAAAAGAATTCCATTGTTCTGTCCTCAGCAGAAAAACCCAACTGTGTGTGTGTGCGTGTGTGTCATGCAGTGGTGCATATACACAAGAAAATAGGCACCTGTGCGTCAACACTCATACGGACGCACACCTTGTGCTTCCTTTGTACTCAAAAAGAGGCCTGTTCTGAAAGTGTCTTTTGTCAGAGCAAGACAAAAGAAAAAAAAAAATCAATAATATAAGTCAATTTTCATCTAATAATGAGACAGGACAATTAAGAAAATGAGAACAAAGACAGAAGCAGCAACAACAAACAAGAACAACTAGTGCACAGGCGCTAATCTTTATGTTTTCTTCTCTGCTTCCCTTTGTTGCTTTTTTCCCATCTTTTCACCCTCCCCTTCTACCCGACTAACACACACACACACACACACACACACACACACACACACACACACCTCATGTCTTCCCAGTTTGTGTACAAGTGCTGTGAGGGAGATATGTGAACCTACATAGCGATGAAAAGGAATTCTTAATTGCCCAGAAATGAGCAATGTTACAAACGGCGGTGTAATGGACGCAGCCGAGGGGAAGGATTGTGTGTGTGTGTGCGTATGTGTGTGTGTGTGTTTCGAGGGGTTGTCTCCAGTGGGACTCACGAGGCCTGTTTCCTGAGGTCTCTTTTAGCCCCCCTACACACACACACACACACACCCTATATACCTCTGGCTGCTGTTACTCACTTCAAAGTTGTTAATATTCAGCTGGGAAACTGTATCCAGAGCACAGCTAAATTATTAAGCGTATGAACTTTTTAGGCAGTAAGATGAACTGATGGGCCACATCTATGAGATCCTCCTCTTCTTCACGTGTGCATGTGTGTGTGTGTGTGTATGTGTGTGTGTACATGCCCTCTCCTTCTGCCCGATGCTTGGTCTTTGGCCAAGGGCATGCATAATTGATCCCGTGCCCACTATCATTTTCTTGATGTAATTGCCCCGGTAAGATATGATGAAATCTAATGGATAATTTATTCCCCCAAAACGGATAAAGAACCGCTAAAATGTACTTTATAGCCATTTTTGTGTGCATGTGCATTTAGTAGTACGCTGATATACACTAATATTCCAGCTGTGTGTGGTCAGTCTGGAAAAAACAGTATTGTTCCCGAGGGGCAAACCTCAAAAATGTGTAAAATGTCGACATTTGTGGGATATTTCTGAAGGTAAACTCACCACTTAGTCACTCACTGCTGGTTTTTGATGCTGGCATGAATCATTATAATGTAGATTCATATTACATGTGATTACAGCACAAAAATGGGGTAGAATAAAATGTTTTGAAGGAAATAAAAAATCAATGCTTTCCAGGAAATGGAGCTGATTTGTCTTCTGTTCAAAGCTGCCTGAAGGTAATAGTTTAAGTCCCGCTACATCAGAAAATCAGCTGTGTTTTCTGACACTATAAAAACCTTCAAGAGTTGTAGGAGTTTGTCAAATTTTTTCCAACTTGCGGAGGAATCATCCAGTAATTTAACCAAAACTAAAATGACAAAATTGGCCTCAAAATTACAGCAGCGGTGACAGCAGCATTATTTAACACTTGCTTCATCTCACCACCTCTCAAATGTTCAACTCCACCTGCCCCCAACCACACCAAAAAAACATGTATTTAAAAATAAAGATGTCTCGCTAAATAAATAGTGAAGTGTGAAAGAGACTATAATTCCTTGAACTCTTGCCCCGCGACAAATAATCCAGGGGCAAAGCAAGCCTTTTGTGCGAGTGTGTGTTTTTCAGAAAAGAGAAAAAATGCACCTTCACCTGCTCTTTCTCGTCATTTTTCACTCTCTTTCTGTCTGTCTTCCCCTCCTCTTTCTTTGCCGATCTCTCTTTTTCAACTCTTTTTTTTGCCTCCTGTGCTGCAGTTTTCCGTTGGAAGACAGATGTGTTTCAACATGCTCTGGACTGTAGTTAACACTGCTGATCTCTCCCTCTTTCTCTCTCACACACACTCACTGTTCCTCTTTCTCGCTCTCTCTCACACACACCTGCGCACACACACACACACACACACACACACACACACACACACTCTATTTCCCTTAATTTAATGGAACTCAACATGTCTGTTGGCCTTTGTTTGATTTCTGACTTTTTTGTTTCTAGCCTGTTGAAAAGCGTCTGTTCAAAGGTATTCTCTTAAGACAAATATGTGTGTGTGTACATGCAGCACACCCCGAGCACCGTCTGTTGACAGACAGACAGACAAAGGGACACACACACACACTGTTTATCTTTGCCATACAAGGGAAATGCAGGCCCCAATCTGCAGCCCTGGGAGAAGTGGGATAGAAAAAAAAAGACAGAAAGAAAGAGACAGGGAGATGAGGAGAAGAGGGCATAGGGGTAGAGCGCCCTGGGGGATAGGGGATGTGTGTGTGAGAGAGAGAGAGAGAGAGGGTAGAGCGAGGTAAGAAAGGCTGGGTCCTGGCGGTGGCTGTCCATTAACAGATGAACTTGGCAGACGTCCAACTGTTTGATGAGACGGGTGTCATAGGGCTGGCGTTGTGAGTGTGTGTGTGTTTGTGTGTGTGTCTGTGTGTGTGTGTGTGTGTGTGTGTGTGTGTGTGTGTGGATGGGTGGGTGTGGGGGCTACGCACACACAAACACACACACACACTATGTCACACACACAATCACACACCATCATTCCTTGCTTTAGCTTTGCATATTAACCCACTGCTAGCGCTCAGTGTAAGCTCTCATTCCCATTTTTATCTACCTACATACACACCTCTCTCTCTCCCTCACACCCACCCACACGCACACACACACTGAGTTCAACAGGCCCATTTCAGACTGGTTTGCTGGCATGCAAACTGTGCCGTGGAGGGTTAAATAAGGAAAGTACAAAAAGGAAAAACAACAAAAAAGTTCAAACACACACATAAAACGAAAAAAAAAAAAATACAGCAGATTTCCACTAATGCCCCTGACCTGCCAAGCCCTCCACTTCAAGAGGCAGAAAATCGCACATAGGGAGAGATAGATAGACAAGGCAGAAAAAAAGCAGGAGGAAGTAAAATATACATATTTTTAACCTTTGTGGAACTGCTGCTTGTGTAACTGAGTGCGAGTTGACAGTGCAGGAGCACATTTATATTTACAGCAACAGCCGGGGTCAGGAGGTGCAGCAGGAAGGAGGGAGGGTTACACACTTTCTGTAAATTTACACTGCCGAGCCGCCGCTGGCTGCCGAGCAGGTTCAGTGAGTTTGGTGCCTTGCTTAAGGGCACTTGCATGACGGTTGACTGTCTGGTTGCACAGTGGGAAAGTGGGTACAGCGAGCTGAGTTTCAACATTGTAATTTCAGCTGTCATGATGTTCTTTTGCTTGATTGATAGGATTAGTGCCACACTCACTGGTATTCTGACACAGGCATTTGTTTCTAATTGAGTAAAATGTTCTGTTCCTGCTCAAGGGAACTTTTGCCGTATTCGTTTTTGTAGATGTGTACTTTGATGGTAGTTTTTAAGATTGTGCTTACACTTGTCTCCTCTCTCGACTCTGGCACAGCCACACACCCTGTACACCCTGTACTTTACCTTTGCATGACTTTGCCCGCTCGTACCGTCTAGTAAAGCACATGCCCTTCATCTCTATCATGTTGTACAAGACACACTGTCTTTTACACTTGTAAAAAAGATCAAAGGTGATGTGGAGAGTGAGAGTTGCGTGACTAATATATGACTGCAACATACAGGAAATAAGTCATAAAGTCTACAGTTACTGTACAGGTTAGACGCTCTCTCTCTCTCTCTCTCGCTCTCTCTCTCTCTCACACACACACACACACACACATACATACACACATAAAACAAGAAGGAGACTCAAGTATCAAGAAACTTCTAGAATATAGAAGGTTTCTGGCAAGTTTATTAACCAAAAGCACTGTACTGATGCAGAGCTTTAATGAATGGCTCATAAAGCATTCAAACTCAGTATGCCAGTATGGATTATTGCGAAATGGTATACAGGAATGTTTTATTTGGATCTTGAAAGAAAAAAAAAATTTAATCAATATATTTTGATCTTTGACACGCAAGATAGTTGCATTATGTAAAAAGTTTAGCTTTTTTGTGTGCAAAGTATTTAAAGTACCTCAAAAACTGCAAATGCTGTGTCATGGGAGATGTGAAAATCTTATTTTGAAACCTCTTTGAAGAATTGTTGCCCTCGCTAATGATTCACTTTGTGTAGTTACACCAGCTGTGTGAGCTTGTGGTGGCAGGAAATGTGAAATCTGGGCCCAGCATACTGTAGATGTGTAGAAAGTTTAAAAGAGGACCAAATGTAATACATACATACATACATATATATACATATATATATATACACACAGCTTCTTTGTAGCTGTGCATGTGTGGGACTGTAGACATGCAGTAATTTACTCAGCTGTTTTACAGTACACAGACATCACATGGTTATGTCATTTGCCAAGGGTCAGTGGGTGTATTCTGTATGTGCTATATGTGTGTGTGTGTGTGTGTGTGCCATATGTCAGGGCAGGTGGTATGTGGACTTTATGTTTGCAGTATAGGCCCTTACAGTACATGCAACATGAACTGTGAACTGGACACCATGACCTGCACCTTTAAGTACAGACTGAAACACA
The DNA here is from genome assembly GCA_037975065.1 of Chaetodon trifasciatus. Taxonomy (NCBI): domain Eukaryota; kingdom Metazoa; phylum Chordata; class Actinopteri; order Chaetodontiformes; family Chaetodontidae; genus Chaetodon; species Chaetodon trifasciatus. The sequence continues at coordinate 12,762,728 of JBBMOE010000013.1, forward strand.
TGCAGCAAATATGGGACGGTCAGCTTATGTAACAGGCCCTCCTGCCGCCATATTGGAGGTCCAATTAAACAGACACTGTTCAGTTATGTCATTTCATCACTTACAGTCTTGCCAACACATTTGATTTCACACTAGCTAATATGCAAATGCTTACCATTTAAGTTCATTTTAAAGCGGCATTAATTGATCATTTGGGCACTTGCGGGCAGCAGAACACGATGCAGTCTGAGCCACAGTACCTAGCGTCTGTCCTGGTAGATTAAAAGTCTTGTTCAGGTTGTTGGTGTGGAAATGTGTCAGCGCACTCCTACATGAGGAAACGGAATTGTCATATCTTCTTAAATCCTTCCTGATCAGTGAACATATTTGAGCTTTAAATGCTCTTTTCACATGCTGAAGACTAAGACGTGCCATCTCTCATGCTACAGGCTTCTCATGCGGGTATTTGCATCAAGGTATCGTCCAAATTCTAAGTCACCATTATTACAAATGTGCAGCGCGTGCGTATCGATGGTTAAGATCCCTGACCACTGCTGCAGTGCACCCATATTCTAACATGCACCCCCTAAGGCCTGTAAGTGGTGTAACTTACTGTTCCTACCTTTGGCTATATCTCTCCTCAGCCCCTCTCCTGCAGGCTGTTTGTGGCAGCATTTGCTGCATTAAAAATGAGAGCTGCTTAGCTTGGAGCTACCATATCGGCTACCTTCTTTTCTCCCTGTGCTCTAATCTTATGTAAACATAGAAATCAGCTCCCAGCTCTCTCTGGCAGATGCAGGCCAGCAGTGATGTCCTACTGTGATACATCCCTCTAAAGCCTGGATTAAAAGTTTGGAGGCACGGGGCGTTTAGGGGAGGGGAGTTTATGTAGGAGTTGGGAGGGGGCAGCTGTCGTCTTTTCAGTGTATTTATACCTACGAAAAACAGACAGAAAGACTGAACTAAGGTCTCAAGTTTGTTGCAATCCAGGGGGTTCATATGAATGCGGTCAGACTTTACAAGAAGTCGTCTAAAGAGGAAGCTATAATTGTTCAGGAGAAGCAAATGTTTGCCCACAGGGTTAAAGAACAAAACGAGAAAGCCAAATCTATTTTTTCATTAATGGGAGGGTGGCAGCGCTACGCTTTATAGTGTCTATTCTGCCACAAATCCACAAGAAGAAGCGAAAAACGAGGGAGGGAGACAAGCATCCCAAAAGAGAGACAAAGATAAAGTGGAATAAAGAGACGGAAAGAAAAAGATATCTACACCACGCTGAAAGAAGCACGTTGTGATGTGACCCATGTCCGGCTCCATGTACGCATAAAAGCATCTGTCTTCAAAGACATATTTTATGTATGTGTGCGCGTGTGTGTGTGTTTATATCTGCGTCTGCGGCTGTCTGTGTGTATCTGTGTCTGTGAATGATCTATGGTTTGTGTTTACCATGCCATATTTCGGCCTGGCCTGCCGTCACCGGCGTATGAATGATAAATTGCGGATGTCCATCGGATTCACCCGAGCACCTGTGGTCCCTCGCTCCCCCGGCCGTGTGGCAGGAGAGCAGAAATAATAAATAAATAAGCAAAGTGAGAGATAAACAAAAAGGCCTCTTAGGGACAGGACTTTTTTTTTCTCCAGGGTTTGTTCAGGATGCAGGATTTATGAAGGATATTTAAGAGACGTATTCTGTCTTTTAGCTTTACTTTTTGGGAATATGAATGTGAACGCATCATCCACCTCTTTTGACTTAACTTATCTAAAATTTATCATATATAAAACCCAGCCTGACAAGCTGTTTCACCCTGATGGGTAATTTAATTGTTTTCTCATTTTATTGATTTGGTCTATAAAAATGATTTTGTCTGACCCACAGCCCAAAATCCAAAGATATTAACCTAACAAACAATTTGAGAGGTGAGAAGCAGCGGATTTTGCTTTTGATCAATTGATTATCAAAATGATGACATATTAATTTTCTGTGAACCAGCTCATATATTAAATGACACATCATTTCAGCTCTATGGTAATTATCTGAAAGTCAAATATTCCGCTAAAGAAGAACATTTCCGTTCCCTCTCGCCTTTCTCTCTCTCGCTCTCTGTCTTTCTACCTTGTTCACCTTCTGTTAATCTACTACCCTAATCACAGAAGAAAGCTCTTGGACACTTAGTCATCAGTTTATCTTCTAACTGCCTTTATCTACTGCTTATGAAGTGCTTTAACTGCAGATAGAAGAGATTTCAGCCTCCCTCTGAACCAGCAGGTTATTGTCTGACTGGTAAATGGACATTATGGACACAGATTGAGATAATGTAATCACCGGTGGGAACAAAGATTTTAGACTCTACGAGATTCCAGTTTTAGACTATAAGTACAGAAAGCAGGAAAAAGGCGCGTGTCAGAGGTGGAATGGTTGTTGTGTCACATATGGTTCCACCACAAAACGTGGTTTTGTGTCTTGGTTTGGATATTAGAAAGTGGATCAGGCTGTGAAATGATTGTGTATGTAGGCCGTTGTTATAGCAGAGCTGTGTGTGTGTGGCCGGATCAGGATTCTTTTTTTTTTGGATCGTACCAACTCATTTCTGATGGAGGCTGCTCCGTCGTTCAGTCACAAGAACTTGCACACTTGCACATCCACCTCTTCTGGAATTTCTGCACTGCATCCGCCTTTTCTTCATCTCCAGTCCGACCTATTTAAATTTGTGTTTTTTTAATGAAGTATCTGCAGTGTACACTGACCTGATGTCTGAGTTATGCTTCGCAGAAACAGCTTGTCAGCTGAATTTCTGCCGTTCCAACACGCAGCCAGTCATCTCTGTGTGTGTGTGTTGGGCACGGCTGCGTTCTGTTCACCACAGAGGCTTTCAAAGCTTCACGACTCGTCCTTCTCCTCCTTCACCTCCTGCTTTCAGTCTCACTCTCTCCCTCTGTTTCTCTTTAGTCTCTCTCTTGCTGCTGTGTTTGTGTTTTCTCGGCCTGCTTGTCTCAGTAACAGTAAATACCCTTGCTACCTGACACAGATCCACCTTTCTACTTGACCGCGCACACAGAGAAGGGCAGCTGTGCGTGTGTGCGTGTGTGTGTGTGAGTGAAACAGTGTATTCTCCAGTGACCCTCTGCCCTCTGGTTTAAAGGACTGAGTGAACACACACACACACCCTCACTCACACACACTTTCCCCCAAGCAGCCCCCTTCTTTGAGATAAAACACAGGTTTAATCTTTGACACTGTGTCCAAACTGGCCTCTTTGCAGGTGAGGAGAGGCTCCTGGGGAGTGTGTGTGTGTGTGTGTGTGCATGTGTGTGCGTGTGTGTGCGTGTGTGTGCGTGTGTGTGTGTGTGTGTGTGTGTGTATGCATGCGTGTGTGTGTCTGTATGTGTGTGTATGTGTTCGTTTCGGCCTGACCTAAATGTGGAGGACAATAGCCTGGAGGCTGTGTGTGTGTTTGTGTGTACACACTGTACAGTATGTCTTCTTGCTACCTCTGTGTGTTTGTGTGCTCCCGTTTTTTGGTTTTCTCCTCAGTCTGCCTCCTCACTTTCAGCCCTGATCTTTTCTTTAGTCGGCGACACAACTGTGTCACATATTGACTTTTTAATTGGTCTTTTCATAATGTGGATGGTGTCAGATACGTAGTCAGCCTTTCTCTGCTCAAGTCAGTCCATCAAAAGAAAGCAAACCCTGCCTTAAAAGGTCAGTACAAGGAAATAAACATATTTTCTCACCTCTCTTCAGTGATAGCTAAGCATGCAGATAGTTTCATAGTCTAGGTTTTGAGATACATACACATGCATGTCTTTTGGGTGAGCTGGCCCTTTAAGGAGCTGTGAGACCACATAACAGAATATTTTAATTAGTATTGAGAGTTTCAGTGCTCTATTAATACTTGCTGGGCCTCAGCAATGACTACATACTAACTGTACACAGTATAATCTACTGTATATACTGATAGTATTAGTATATTATTTTTGCAGGCAGCATACAAAATAAACATGCTATACTTTCTGTATGAACATAAATCATATGTTTGCCAATCCAGTGACTTTAGAGTACTACTGCCAATGGAACCTCTCAAATAAAACCAAAATTATTACAATTCAATATCTATTTTTGTTTATATCCAGGATTTTTTTTTTCATTTTTGCAGCCATGGGCCTCCATTTCCCTACATTCCATAAAGTCCAGCAACAGCTCACTCCTCATTCAGGAGACGTGATCATGATTCAGGTCAACTTTAATACATGTTCAGCCCACGTTGAAGCATTTGTTTAATCCCTTGTCATCACTGTGGTGATACAGACTGAAGTGTGTTTGACACGCTTCAGTGCTGCACAATAGAGTCACACAGAATTACTTTGCATAAGTACCAAATAAAGTTAGTTTAATTTTCAGTTCTCCTCACACACTCACTGTCTCGCGCTTGCCCACACAGTGTGCTCTCACTGTCACTGTCTGTTTCGTTGTGTCTCTTAGTGTCTGTCGGACAAATATCATATTAATTCAGTTACTCTCCCTGCCTGTTAAGCTCATCAAGGCTGGCCAGAGTTTGACCGAGTGCAACCCTGGTTGAGAGGAGGTTAACCCTTTTCAGATCGACCACAAAGCTGCTTCAGCACGCATCACTGGCAGTCTGAAAGGGATATTAAAGGCGGATTTTGAGACTGGTGTTTCTTCTAAGCCAGTGGTTATGCCAGTTATCATTTTAAACCAAACATCAAAGTAAAACGTTCCCCTTCGCTCCCTCTCGTTTACTCTGACAGATTATACTCAGCAAGATAAGGGGCTGTAATTTGGTTGGAAAAAAACAGGACAGGACTGGACACCAGTGGCAACACTAGTCAAGAAAGTTTGTGCTTCAGGGCATTGAAGTCAAACTCAGAATCTCACACATTATACAATCATCTGTTGGACCGCCACAAGCTGGCTCTGACTCATTCCAAGGTGGAAAATCAGTCCTGCTGGCCAAATCTTTGCTATAATAGATGCCTAGAAATGGTATTTTGTGCCCCCGGCTTCTATAAAATCCCAGAATTCCTGTTTCTATTGCAGCGCTCTCTGATGATGGTGATGTTTCAAATGGAGATATTGACCTTTTAGGAATATTTACCATGTAATGCAATTATACCCCTAATGGATTTGGACCACTGATCTTTTTATGCACTGTGTCAGCGGGCCAGTAAAACATTGCTGGCTTTATTACAACACACACACACACGCACACACACACACACCATGCAGACCAGTCGGGCCCTGTGCTCATTTGCGTGTGTATGTTCAACATCTATAATCCTCCCTCCCTTGTGCAATCACACACAGGCTCAAACGCACATTCATGCATGCACACACAGCCACAGACACACACGTGCACACCAGACCCCTTGCGAGTGTGTGTCTGCCAAGTCGGACGGCAGGCTGCCAGCAAAAAAGGGGGCTGTGATTGGGGTGAAGGCTCATCTGCTGGGGTTAGCCAGCTATAGCCACACACACACACACACACACACACACACACACACACTCACACACAGACAGGCACACACACACAAACTGACCCAGAGCCCACTAAGATTAACAGGGTTAATTAGCTCAACACGGCCCCCAACCCTGGCTACAGCTGAGGGGCATCGGTCTCAGGCCGGGGTTACAGGAGTGCAGGCTGTTTGCGTGTGGAATGCTAATGTTTTTAGCCACCGGGGTCAAACCGGAGCCTGCTAGTGCTAATGAGCTACATATACACTTTCAGGTTCCAAAATGCAGTATAATATAAGTACAGTGAAAGGCTGACTGATAGAGCAGCATTATGATTTAGCTTTTCACAGATGGATCAGAATTGGTGTTTATTTAGAAAGTAGTAGCAAAAATCCACAGTACCAGGAACGTGTCAGTAAATGAAGGCTAATTTTAAACATACAGATGAAGTCATTATTACTGACAGGCTATATTAATTATCAAAAAAGAATTCTGATTATTCAATATTTATAATAGGGACTCTCACAGTCATTGATGCCATGTTTATTATAGCTCAAAGTGTAAAGTAGGTCTTTACAGTCCATTTTTATGTAGATTTGAGATCATTCTTTAGTTTATTTTGTTTGTAAGTTCACCTGACAAAAAAAAAAAAAAAAAAAAATGAACTCAAGATCCACTTACCTGCTTTCTGATGCTTTCAACTGCATCTCATGGTCTTTGTGAATTCTTTAGCCAGACTATGTTTTGTGGTATTTTTGTCGCTTTTTATAGTTTTTCATTAAACTGTGGAACTTTTGTCTCCTGCTTCTTTCACAAACACTGTTGATGTGCTTATGATGCTCTGCTGCGCTGCTAGCTGCTGTAGCTTACTCCGTCGCTACAGTTGTTCAGCCCTGGCGAAACAGTCATTGCTGGCTTGTATACTGTGAAATACAGAAAGCTCTACCTTAGGTTTAATCAGCATTATGTGAACTCATTTGGCAAGGCCTTGACTGTAATTTCATTTACAGTATATGTAAAAGTCCTGCACTCCAGATTATAATTGCCAGCATAATCCATATACTATAGCAGTGTATATACAGAACAGCAGCAGCTTCTCAACACTCAGCAATATTTGACTTCACGTCTGAGCCCTTTCTTTTTGATAACTCGCCTGAAAATTTAAAAGTAGATTTAAAGAAATTCAGGAACTTTTTATTCTTAACTGAAAGCTGCACTTTCTCTACTGTGAATATGAATTCCCCATTTTCACTGTGTCAACTTATTAACCAGTGATAGGGCTGACTGCAAACACCTGTCCCACCACCTATTATTACACATACTGGTCAGTTCCTCTTTCACTGTATTCTTTTACATTCACACACACACACACACACGCACACACACACACACACACACGCACACATCTGGCTGCAGGCCTGACAAAAACAGGTAGTGAGAAACGTGAATGGCTACTGAGGCGAAACGTGTCTGTCTGTGATGGGATTGATTTTAGTGTGATTTGTGTATGAATGAGTATATCTGTCTCTCTGCGTGTGAGTCATGGTGGTTTGTGTTGTGCGCTCTAGTCATCTAGTCTAAATATACCAAGGGACCATGAGAAAGATTCTCTGTTTCTTTTTTCTGCGGCTACCAGCCCTCTGACACATATTGCCACTTTGTCACTGCCTTTCACTCCTGATATGACACCATTTGTGAGTGGAAAAGATTTAAATACGAGGCATTTTAAGGCCAGAAACTGCATTGACGGGGCCGTGATGGCCGTCAGGGGTTTTGGTGAGACAGATATGCTGCATCCTTGTTGAGACCTTGAGGCGCTTTTAATGGCGAGAAGAGGAAGAAAGGAGGTGGTAGGAGGTTATGCATAAGCCTGTATCAGCCGGGCAGGGAGAACGACAGAGAGAAGGAGAGCGATATACAGACACACACAGAGACAAAGAGGGAGGGCAGATGGTAAAAAGAGACGGTGCGATGTGTGAAAAGCAACAGTTAGCCCGTGTCTTCGCTGTGTGCCAGTCTGGCCTAAATATGGCATGCTTTTGACACTTTCTCCCCTCACACACACCCCTTCTCTCACACACTGTTTCTGCAAAAAACTATATAGAGTCAGTAACACAAGTCGTGGGTTAAAATTGGTCCCTGGTTGTTGCTTTTTTAACATATTTTAACACGAGAGCTGTAAGCACAAAGCCGTAATCACAAGCTGACTTCATATCAGTGCTTTTGGAAGAGTGCATTTGTATTGAAGTACACCAGTAACCCTGACTGGTCTTTCTTTCTTTCTTTCTTTCTTTCTTTCTTTCTTTCTTTCTTTCTTTCTTTCTTTCTTTCTACGAAAAACAAAACAAAAATGTGCAGACAGGACTCACACTGTGGTTAGTTTTTTCTCCTTGCACCACTTGAGATAAGCGTCCAGGGTATGTTCCTTCAACCCGTATGACCCTGACAGACAGCACCAAACTTAATCCCGCACACACTCACACATGCATGCACGCCTTCGTCCCCTCTGGCTCTTCCTCCTCCTATAGGTAGACATATAGGGAGGTAAGGGGGGCGGTTGGGACACATTTTTTGGCAGCGGTTAGTAGGCAACATACAGTAATAGACACACACACACACACACACACACACGCAGAGCTATGTTTCAACTTGATTTACAGGGCTCAGCTGCAGGGAATGGGAGAGAGAGAGAGGGCGGGGGCCATAGACAGACACAGTGAGAGGGAGAGAGAGATGGGGGAGTGCAGCTTACAGGTAGCACATCTGGGAAAAGAAGACATATAGCAATTGTATAACAGTTTTAAACAGAAGTGGTGCAGGATTTTACAGGGTTCGGGAGTGGCCGCCCTGTAGGCAAGAGAGCAGTTTGTGGTTCGGAAACATTAATTTGAGTAGCCTACACAATATGTATGTCCTCCATATACAAAACAGGCATGCATGTTTCATTTTAAGTAGACAATGATAAAGGATCAGTTCATCCAAATAACCAAACACACAGTTTTATGACATTTAGCTGTGCAGAGGGTTTTGGTTTTCTGTGATTCAGATTCAGATTCAGATTTTATTTGTCACATACATACAATGCAGTGAAATGTTACAGTCAGCTCCATGCTAAGTAAAAACACAACAAATGTGTGTCAACAGTTTGAGTCTGAACTGATGCTGTTCCTGTTCCACAGTTGAAACACTGGTGTCTGTGCTTTCATCACATAATCACCAACCAGTTTTATTGCCTGAAAGACAATGACCAGTGCCAAAATTCAAAATTAACTGCCCATGGTGACTATAATATGCTTAAGGCTAGGGGAAGGTTGTGGTTAGAGTAATTAAAAGCCCAAATTACGCGTCAGATTGTGACGGGATGCAAATTCTTGTCTCCAGCCTGAAAATCTGATACACACTCATGCACCACCACACACTCATGACACTTACTCTAAAACATGGTGGGTTCCTTTAACATAACGGCATCAGTCCTTCCTGTGAAATGCATTCAGAGCTCACATGACTCTCACAGTCTGCAGTTAAACGCTTGCTGTGCCCCTGTTTAATTACTGTCCTGAATTTCCAACCTTGTCTAGCACTTCCTGATTGTAATCAAATATGTTTGCTTTATTCATATGTAGTCTTGTAGTGTGAACAAGCAAGCTGATGTGTGACTTTGGCCGGCATCAAGACTGAAAAGGATGCAGAAAATAACACCCTCTGCCAGTTCCTTCACCGCTCCTCCTCTTGATTTCTTGGGAAATTATTTTGATCATAAAACAATCAAAATGATGGTTCAAACAAATCAAAGCAGGAGAAGAAGTTAATCTCATTTTGACACTGGAGCGACTAATTCCATTTCATGTAGCAACTTGTGGTAATGAATTATTTTTTCGTGGTGTGGCCACTCCCATATTCTGCAGGATTTAGACCAGAAATCACTGACAGGCTTGTCTAATAGGCTGGTTGACCTTCTTATCAGGAAACATTTTTTAAAAGATTGCCTAACAGCTGTTATGAATATGATGGCCTTCTGGGTTGTTAAGAGCTAATGAGGAGGAGAAAGATACCCTACCTTAAATGTGAGGAGTTTGTGTGTGTGTGTGTGTGTGTGTGTGTGTGTCAGGCCCCGGGGGTGCCTGAATGTTTCCTCTTTCTTACTCTTGGTCTTGCATTCCTTTATTTTATCACGAGGGCATAAAAATCCTGCTGAAGAGCTGAATGATTTGCTGTTTATGCTGAATAAGGTTGAGTCAGGTGTGTGTGTGTGTGTGTGTGTGTGTGTGTGTGTGTGCGCGCGCGCATGTGTAGCTGCATTTGCTCCATGATGAGTGATGTTTATGTTTTGTCTTTCTCTCACCCTCTTCTGTTCTGAAGGAGACAGAGAGAGAAAATTGTAAAAAAAAAAAAAAAAAAAAAAGAAGAAGAAAAGAAAGGGAGGGGGTAGAGAAGGAGAAGCGGGGCTGGTAATAAACAGGTATGCCCAGCTTACCATCTCCTTCTAGGAAAAAGTTGCGTCAGTGCGTATCTGGTTCTAAATCATGTCTGAACCTGACCTGACGTGATTCCCAGCCCTCTCTACTTGCAAGGAATGGACCCTGTTTACCCTGGAACCACAGCTATTTTCTAACTGCCAGAAGCCTATAGTCTCACTGCCTGCATTCAAATCTCAGGCTTTAAAATGCCCATTAGAGCTTCAAGTACTCAGGAGAGTGGGGAAAGTTTCACTTTTACCTCACATTAGCAACTGTGGCTGACAATCCAAATTACAGTATTCAAAAAGACAGCATGTCCAAAAAAAAGGTTTCAAGAAAAATGACTCATGGTGTCCAGTGCAGGTGAGTGAGGACAGAAGCTCCATTTGGAAGGAAGTGAGGACATTGGTGTTTAATATTCTGCATACGTGTGAATGACGTATATCCCCCCTGTAATAATAACAGCCCCTGCCATTATACATATATTTTTGTGCACTCGTTCATCCTCCCATGCGATAATTGAAGTGCAGTCTGGAGAGACACCTTGCATTTTGTTCACCTTTTGCAGAGTTTTATTAGTTCAATGAACAGTTTTTGTTTGTGTGACAATTAAAAGATGAGAGAGAGCTTTTGGAAATGTTTGTGTTGAAGTATTTCCTTCAACAGCCTTTTCTGCCGTTATTAGTTGACAGGAGAGAGCTGTCAGGAAATTATGGGGGAGAGAGACATAACAAAAGGGTCCAGTCAGAGTCAAGCAGGACGTTGCTCCAAGGCGTCCGGGTGCCCACGCCTGAGAGATATTAGTCCCATTCCAACTGAGCCATAAAACTGAACAACTCGATTAAGTGTAAAAAACAAAAAACAAATAAATAAGGAAATGGACATCACCATCACCTGTCTCATGTGAGTCCACACACTATTGACACAGGAAATGCAAAAACTGTCTCAAAGACCCTTTAAAAAGTCTTTAAAAGATATTACTGTGCACACTCTTCACTGACAGAGAACAACATGTGGACACTCCTCTACCTTTATCCCAGGGGGGAAGTATGGTTTCTCAATTATCCTTGTTTGGCTATCCCCTTCCGACCTGTGGCTGTATTTACGCGAACGCCCATTTTATCCATGGCTTTTAATGGCATATAAAAAAATCACTTCCCCATCAAAATGCCCTCTCCTAATAGCTTTTCAGAGTTGTTTGGGAGCTGTTTGGGTTTGGTCATTAGTGGACCATGAGTGTGTGTGCGTGTGCGTGTGCTTATGTGTGTGTGGTGTTTTGGACCCGGCTGAAAGGCGCTACTAGGCTGTCCTAGGTGGGGTAAGGGTTGGAGGGAGGGAAGGGGGGCATCCATGCCTCTGAGGGTGGGGTTGGTTAGGGTTTTGGAGTGTGTGTGGTGCAGCACTTAGGCCATACTGGGCCTGATGGGAATGCCAGGCCCCCACACCACTTTCCAAATCACTAATGGAGCATCTTTGGGCTCACACCCACACAAGCACACATACACCATACATGCACACACACACGATTTCATATACATGTTGTATTAATTTATGTAGACCGAAAGAGGTGTATACAAGTTCATAAATGCTCAGAAAAAAGAGCTGCATGCATCGTGGCACCACCCACCACTCTCCCTTTTCTTCCCCTCCGCCGCTTTTCACACTTCTCAATTATTTACTGGCCTTTTTGTCATCTGCTGGTGGCCAGGCCCCATGGCATATGTCAGTGTGTGTTTTGTGTGTGTCTTTTTGTGTATGCAGAAATGAATACCACTTCACACACAAACAGACGTGGCTTTCACGTCCATCACAAGTCTTTTACCATTCAGAAACGCTGTCTATAACATATGCTCATGCAGGCGTTGACCAGTCGCAAGCACAGAGGTGACGCACAGGAGAGACGGTGTGCTGTCACTTTCCACATTGCTCTTCAAGTGCTTTTTTTTATAATAGTCTCCACATAATAACCCACCACTGCATATCATTGACCTGAGGACAACAGAAAATATTTTGAACTTCACAACCTCTTATTTATTTAAATTTCTACACTTTGTCATACCTGACGACATAAATCAAATAAGCTGCTGAAGTGGGTATAATGTGACACCTTTTCAGGAAGCTGCGCCCCATGCGCACAGTGCAGAATATTTACCCTCTTTTAATCAAATAAACTTGGTGGAAGAAATTACAGAACCAGAAAGAAATATTTAAGAAATATGCATAATACTGCACTAAAACTCACTGGAAATAATGAACACAAGGATATTCTATATCCATTATCCATTTGTACACCAGCATCATACTTATGGAGGAGTTATGGCTGTTACCATTAATTCTAATACAACTTTGTTAGTGCACATTTTGCTTGTTTTTACTTTAAAATATTCTGTGAAAATGGAAAGTTTCTTGCTGTTTTTATTCCCATATGGTACACTGTTGTCTTGAGGCAGCAAAAGAGCATCTGGGTGAGGCAGTGGGTGATTGGTTTAGGATTGACATATTACCGTAAAATTTCAGTCATCAAAAAATAAAAAATAGAGCATCATCTCAGCCAAAAACTATTTGTGCAGCAGTAGGCTACAGGATTTCACTTTATAGCTGCCACAAGTTTTCCTTTTCTCATTATTCTAACATTTTCTAGTAATTTAATATCAAATTATATCATTTTATAAAGGTGGTAAAATCAGCTGTACAAACAAAAAGCTTGTTAAAGTGAGTTTTGCTGGGTTAACCTGTGAAATCTGTCACACTGACTATGAGTCAAACCCCCAGCATACCAACCCTCACTGTCTTTCCAGTGGATTTGACTGGTGGTTTTGCACAAACCAAAAGTCTCTCCATCATCTGACTTTGGTTCCAGCTCGTGCACACCTTGTTTCTCTTGGAGGGCGAAAGATTTCCTTTGGCGATGAGTGGGGCGCGTTTCTCTCCGGGAGCCGTCACAGTCGCCTTGCACACTAGGATGAATTTAAAGGGGCAGGTAAACTGCTGCTTGCTTTGTATTAACAGAGCCATATATTCAGCCGGTCTCTGTGGCTTTCTCCCCTCCATTGCTCTGTTTCCCCATCTCTCTCTTCTCTCTCTGCTCTCAGTTTTTTCCCCGGCCTGTTGAGAACGTCTGGGGGATCGATCGGGCTCTCAGGCTGTAGTGACTGCAGCTCTAATGAATCAAGCCCATGTGTTTGTTAAGTAGACAAGGTTGTGAAGGAGCGCTGGAGGGGGATTTGTGTTTTATCTCAATGCAGCTCTCCATTTGCTGTTTGTTCCTGGATGTTAAAAAAACAGTGACCAAATCTGAGGACTTTGATAGGCATTTAATATGTAGCTCCTCACATATTTAGGATTTCACCTCTTTTGCCCTCAGCAGGAACATGATCAGTGGAAGCAACTAGAAACAGTGTACAAGTTTGCCTTTTAAAAAGCATATTATTCCAAACTGATTATGTATGTCATGTTTGTGTCTTAATGGCCTTAAGTTTAGTTGTTTTCAGCAGTCAAGAAGCAGTTTTTTCAAATCTGAAAATAACCAGTCTATATATGTATTTATTATGCCTACCAAAATGCACTGCTGTGCTGGAGTCCATACTGAAATCCTCTTGTGAACTGTGCACTAAAATCAAATGCTTGAAAAACCTCCAAAATACACCCGAGACTCACTTGAAGTTGATGCCTTGTCTAAAAAGAAAAGAAGAAGAAAAAAAAACAAACAAAAAAAACCCAACCAAATCTTGAATTCTCGTGTTTTTGTTGCAGCTTAAACCGTATCTCTCCAAGGTCGGACAGTGAGACTGTGGGAGGCTGTTTGTGTTAAAAGCAGGATGGCTTGTATTTCCTCTCCTTCTTCCTCCTCCTCCTCCTCCTCCTCCTCCTCCTCCCCTCTTCTCTCTTTCACCACAAGCAAGAGCTATCTAGGAAAAAAAAAGGCTTTTTATCGCTGATGGCTAATAGTCATAAATTTGTATTAAATATGTCCTCTATCGATTGGCCTTGTCGGATGAATACAATTAAAGAGACGGCACTGAGTGCTTCCCACCTGGGAGGGGAAGATGGAGGGATTAAAAGAGGGGAGGGATGGATGGAAGAACAGTGGGAGGAAAACAAGGAGGGAAAGTGGGAGGGAGGGTTGGAGTGAAAGAATAGACGGGCAAAAGGGTTTTTGGCAGCAGCAAAGCTTCTTCAGTCGAGTCGCAGCTTGTCCACATGTTGCCATAAATGTGTGTGTGAGTGTGTGGGCGGTTAGGGTGTGTGTGGCTGTTTGTATTTTAGTGATTCATCTTCTCTCATCATGCTCTTCTTTCCCTATCCCCCCCTCCTTAATTCGCCCTCTCCTTTCCTTCTCCTCTCTGTTGCATAGCTGAATCATCCGGAAGAAAAGAGGCAGTGAAAGAGACGAAGACAGGGAAAAAGATGGAATGTGGAAAAGAGAAAGAGGGATTGAGCAAGAGAAAGGAGAGAAAAGGATGCAGAGAGAGGAGACAGCCACCTGTATGCAATGTTGATGGACAGATGGAGGGATGAAACCAACTGGGCGGAGGAGGGATTAGATGAAGAGAGGAAGCAAAGAGCTGTGTGTGTGTGTGTGTGTGTGTGGGCCTCCGGCCAGCTGAGGTGTTTGCTTGGCTCAGAGTGATCTCCCACTGCGGTCACTGCAAGACTAACACACACACACACGCGCGCGCGCACGCACACACACTCACACTCACACACACACACACACACACACACACACACACACAGATGACTGAATTGTCCTGCTTGGCAGCTGTTGCAGGTCCCTGTAGATCACTCAATACCACACTGGCTTTGTGTGTAAATGTGTGCGTGACTGTGTGTGTATGTCTTCAGTGACCACCAACCTCTTGCTTGTGGCACTAAAGAAAATCTGCTTCCTCTCAGTGTGTGCTCTTGTCTCATCAAGGATTTGAGATACAAGCATGTGCGTGCGTGTGTGTGTGTGTGTGTGTGTGTGTGTGTGTGTGTGTGTGTGTATGTGTGTGTACTTCCAGGAAAAAAAGCACATGTATTTTTAGTTCTAATTAAAATTACCTTTTCAGATTTGTCAGTTTTGGTAACTCACACTTTACACTGATTTTGCCCGTACCTATATTTTAGGACTGAAGCGGCAAATAGCTGATTGAGAATATTTTTTTTCAAAATCATTCTTTTAGTGCTAGAAACATCGTCATAATTACACATTTTCAAATATTCTCCATCATTGTATTTTTTTCAAAAGTCTTTTCAACCTTGTCCATGGGACCCTAAACTCCTCAGAAAATTCTGATGAAACTAAATCACTCATCCCGTTTGATTGAAATCATCATTGTTTAATGTTAGACAGGTGGAAATTTAAAAATTTCATTTCATCATTCACTGATTTCAATAGAAGGCTTTGTAATCACTGACTATATTTGGTTGGACAGAAAAGTCTTAAAGTCCACCAACATGTTCTGTCTGTGTCTTTCAAGCACTCTGGTGTTATTGTGTGACCAGTAGGTGGTCAAGAATGAACTTTGATATGCAGCTGAATATGGAGTTTGTTCATTTTTTTACACTGACTGTAGCCATCACATCACTGCTTGCAGTGATGGAAATGAAACTGCTTTGGACTGTCTTCAGTCTGTAGTTGTTTGAACTGTTCAAAAGATCGAATGCCACCTACCTGAAACAGGGTTATTACATCATGACGGTTTCAGATAAGCAGAGAATAAGTTCACAGTTAATCTGAATGTTCAGTCACCATTGAGAGAGCAACCATATGAAAAGCTGATCTTAAAGATGTCTTTGTTCATGCTATGGACACCTCCATTACCACCTGGACCATCCTGAAATATATGGTATTCAGACTGAAAACAACTCTACATTAGTGGCTGTGTTGCTTCAGCGTCTGATGAGATGATCCGGGAAGGTCAGTTGTTTGAATGATTATCACCAGAACATTGATGTTACAAAGTAAGATACCCAGAACGTGTGCTTGCATGGGTTTGATTGGCCAACACATTGCCACATGACGTCACTTGGCTTGGCAGCAAAAGTTGATTCAGGGCAAAATTGTTGCCAGACGACTTTATGTTTCTTTGCCAGAGCTCTGCTGCATCAACACAGTGGACTCATTGACATGAATGGGGGGGGATGCGTTTTTGTCATGCAGTGCTAATGTCTGTCTGAACATGCACTTTAACATATAGAACTTCTGCTTACCAGCTCACACTTTACTGTGTCTTCATGAAATCCTTGCCTTTATTTCCCAATATGAACTTATTGTCAGGCTGAACACCGACCTGGACAGTTGTTTCTGTTGTTTATAATACAAAGGATACAGGACGTTATCAAGCACATAAACTGAGTTTTAGAAAGAAAAGAATGTAAGAATGTGATCGATCAGATGGCTGCATGAGCCGTGCACTGACAACAATATTGAAACCAACCTCAAATGGCCACATCAAATCTGATTAGGGGTCAGCAATCTGCAGCAGATTCACAGCAGAAAGTTTCTGCATTCGGGGTTTCAAGTAGAAGTCAACAAGCTGACTCATTCAGTATTGTGTGTGTGTTTGTGCGTGTGTGTATGTGTGTCAGGACCAAGGTTCCTCTTTCAAACCCCAGTCTCCCTGTGTCTGTCTGTCTGTCTCTTTGTCTGTCTCTCTGCTCACATAAGTGTTGTAATTTGGATGCTCTGTAATTTCACCATGGTGGTTTAGGGTTAAGTGGAGGCTGTCCCTGCCATCATGAGTGCCGATCTTCCAAATGGACACACACACTCGCTCATACACACATGCACACACTCTGGATCATTGCTACAGTGCGCTTGGATGCATCTACAAAGCCCGGTCCATTTAATTACATTTATAAACACAGTTTAAGGGCCCTGGCTGTGTCATTAGAACAGACTTTACGAGATACATTACTGTGTGTGCATGTGTGTGCGTGAGTGAGAGAGTGTGTGTGTGTGTGTGTGTGTGTGACAAAGAGAAAGAAAAAGAAACTTTGTCACATGGCAGCTATAAAGCAGACACGGACACACACACACACACACAGACAAAGTAGATTACTGGAGAGTGAGTTGCAGATAGCACAGTCTGTAGCACAGCAGGGGTTCCAAACACAGAGACAGAAGGTATTGATATATTTCACAGACACACACACACACACACACACACACACACACACACACGTAAGCACAGACGGTATTGATATTTTTGCTCATCAGCGTACAGTGTATGGCTGTTCAGCAGGACCACACAGATACACACATTCTCACACACGGCCATGTACACACAGCAGAATCAGTCAGGCTCAATAATCCATTGTTGTTTTTGATAATTCAAATGCGTTCGTAGTTCTTTCTTCCATAAAAATACCACATCGTTCCTGTCAGGCCTGGAGGTTTCTATTTGCAAAAATTGTTTGGAGCTATTTAAGTTCAATTAGTATGGGTTTTACTAGTGACAGTGTGCTTGCTTTTCACCTTGATATTCAACATCTATAAATATGACAACTTCAAAGTTGATTAAACTGCTTTCTTATAAAGATGAAAAAGTGTTTTTAATGTTTCTAAAGCCTTTACCTTGCAGAACTTCTTGCTGTTCCAAAGAACAGCTAAGACACTCTGGGCTGTGCAGTGTCCAATTAGCATGTTAACATGCATGCCAGTACTCTGCTTTTTCAACAGATGATCTGGCATGCAAATACTTTTTTTTTTTTTTTTGCCTTATTTATGCAGGAATGTCTTTTAATTTAACTCACAAAGTCGATGATGATAACAAACCATGTAATGATAATCCAGAGGCTAAAGTGAAAGTGTAACCCTGACACTGCTAATTCAGATTGACTATCTTTCATTATTATTATTATCATTATCATTATTTCATCTTTCATTAGCTTTCATCAAGAAGACTGATAAGATGAAGAAGTCAGATCTGGCAGAGCGTTAAATGGTCCAGGAACCCAGTTAAACCAGAAAGTCTGATCCAGATCAGAACCAGGATATGAGCATACATGAAGCAGTGACAAAGAGTTGCTTGGATGTTAAAGGGTCGAACACATGCACCTGAATCATTATAATAATTCAAAAAAGGAGATGAAAAACAGGACCCTCTCTGACCTTACACGTGGATGTACTCAGTGATTCGAGGTGAATGCAGTCACACTCTGCCTTCCCAATCTCTCTCCAAGAACTCTGTGTCTTTTGGGCATCGTTTGTGCATACAGTTGTGGATATCGGCCCACACTTGCAACAGTCTCTCCCTGAAAGCCCTCTTGGAGTTGCGCTTGGTTACATGCATGGAAAGTGATGGACTATCAAAAGCAGCTCCCTAGGACTTTTTACGAAAAGCATGTCACAACCCTGTATAGTAACATGACCAAGAACGGTTTCTTGAACACCCAGATGAGGTCAAAGACTCTCCAGGCCAGCAGATGCAAACACCACTGAACATTAATGAGAGGTAGAAATGAAGCCTCGTCATTTGTCACAGATGTCGTGTCCTCTTTCAACAAACAGTTCAGAATGCACTTGGACTGCAGGACAAGGAATATCGATCCTTATTCATATATTGTAAGGTTGTTTCTGTAGTCTGACCATCCCTCTTATTAATACACAGCCATTCTTTGCATCAGGACTGACATGCCCTTTTTGAAACTGCAGTATTTGAGGAAGTGGCTTTGATCTAGCTGGCGACTCGTAGCCAGTAATAGAGGCTGATTTCCTTCCAAGCAGACCACTGCCTTTTTGAGCAATTGCAGTCATGTTGTTATTTGACTGCGTCGCTCCCTTCAGTGAGCGGACAGGACACCAGCTGCCACTGTTTGCATTCCAATTGTTTGCTGTCCAGTTAGCAAGAAAGCTTGAACATAGAGGAGAAAATAATTGGAGGACAGGAGGACAGTGAATATCCCTCCTCTCTGGACCACACTGGAAGTTGTTGTAGAATTTAGCCCAGTACATTGGTAGGAGAGTTTATGATGCCAGAATAGCAATTACAGGAACTTTATGACAATTTAATAGGATGTCCCTCAAGTATGCAACAATGTCCTTAGTTTTGTTGGCATCCCGGATTTCATAACAATCTTGTTTTTGAACTTGACCACCATGCATTTTTGAGTTTAACCATCAAGGTTTTCAAATGGTCTCATATATATGCCCAGGGGTCAGTGAATTCCCCCAGCCCAAACAAGAACATGCAGTTCTGAAATTAAAACATGAAAAGAGCCATAATTAGGGTGACAAGATTTTCACATGACAACAATGATATGGTTTAGTGCTTTTGGGTAGTATAACTGACTGTTGGGATAGAAGCAGAAAGCCACAACTGTTGCACTTAAGTGGGTGATGATGAAGGAAGGACGGCAGAGAGAAAGGCTGGATTATGACAGTGGAGTCGATAATGTCCATGTCTTGCAGGAACCATTTGAAAATCATTTTCGCTGGTATGGTTTGCTTCCAGGGTCATGACAGAGTTTTTAGTTAAATATGGCAGTGTATCAGTGCAGTGCAAGTGCATGGTGGGAGTCATGAGATATGAGTATCTCAGTGTTCATCAACATGCTGTGTTATCACTGAAAATACATCTGAATTATAAAAGAGGGAGAGGGAAGGTAACATGAAGAGAACTCTGTATCACACAATGATTGTATTCATATTTTGTTTCCTCTATTTAAATTACTATAAAGTGCGATCATGAGATTATTGTCCATATGACATATTGAACCCTATTTCAAAGGAATATTAGAATCATTTCAGTGGGATTTCATTCTGGTTTTGACCAGGCAAGTGAAGAAAAAACACGTAATCTGATTCCTGTTGACCTGCCTTATAAGTGATATTGCAACAGTTTCAGTGTTACTTTGTTCAATTTTTGACCAAACATGTAAGAAAAAAAGGCACTGTATTTGTTCTTTTGTTACCTTAAAACTATTTATCATTCCCCTACTACTTCTGTGAACTGACTTAGACTTTAGCTAGAAAGATATTGGAAATTCTATTTCTTTCCCTCCTTACTGAGAGGTGAGAGGTCAGGCTAATGCACAGAAAATGTGCACCAAAGTTAGCCACGACTGTTTTAGGAAAGTTTCTTAAACATGTAATATTGTTTTTATATAATTAATTAGGAAATAAATATGCAACAATATGCCTTCAGACATTAAACAGACACACATGCACTGTAATACAAGAGTAAAAGCCTTGTGGAATGTCGAGGTACTCCTCTCAGGTAAAGCAGGAGGTGATCAGAGGTGAGCGGTGATGCCCAGATGTAAATATAAGCAGCACATCCTGAAAGCCTGAGGCTCGGATAGAAATCCCAAATTGTATTAAGGGACATTGTCCCTCACTCCCAGTATGCGTACCTAATCCTGTTTCAGCGATGTTCCATTACCTCAATTACTATCATCTCACCCAGAGGTGGACCCAGCCAAGGACACCACCGGAGAGACAACGATGGGTGGGAAGAGAGGGGGAGAGGATGGAGGAGGTAGAGAGGGAGGGCTGTGAAGGAGACAGGCCTATATAGTTCATAGAAAGAAGAATGGAAGCGAAGAGATAAGAAACAGGGAGGCAGAGAGGGAGGATGGAGAGATACTGCAGAAGGAACGAAGTTCTAGAGAGAAATCATCACAAGGGATAAACAATAACAGGAGAACAAACTGAGAATGTGGTGATGGATAAAATTCATATAAGGCCAGTAAGATAGTGGTTGGTCTGTTCTCGGTGGTAGCCAAGACCTGGCATCCATTTTTGTTTCCCAGCTGGTCATAGAGGGATGGAATGGTGGCAGTCCAGCTAATTTACAGGACAGAATGACTGCCTGAAGAACACACAGTTATGCAGGCTACCATTATGAGGTGGATTCATTAAAGTCAATATCTATTATGTAAATTTGTTGCTGGCCTTATGTTAAATGTACATGTATGTTTTAAGTGTTCCATATAGTAGCACAGGCAGGCCTGTTAAACCAGAAACAGACAAACATGCACACCAGAAATCAAAATGCCAACATTTTGATATTGCTTTTCTGGAGCATGTGCAGCCTACACGGCTGTACTGCATGTGCTGATGTTCATGGACACGAGCGGTCATGCAGACATCTGCGGATGCTTCCAGACAGTCAGCCTCCAGTACTTCTCAGTTTCCACTACAGAAGAACTCTTAGACTATGTGAAGAAGAGGGGATCTGTATCATTGAAACTTTTTAGCAAAAACATGACTTTTGAGATGGATAACTTTACACAGTTGTGATATTATGACCTGCAGGGTGGGGTTTGATGCATTATAGCTCTGGCATTTTCACATTGTGTTTCACTGTGACATGAACTCTGGAAACCTATACTGTAATTACTCATTGTATAGGACAATGGTTAGTTAGTTTAAGGTCCTAGTTGACTAAACTAACATTATTCTACTGTATTATTCCTCTATGACTGCGACAAAAGTGAGAAAAAGGCATTGCAACACAGTTGACATTTAAGTCAAGAATATTTTAAAGGGAAAATTGTTTGCTACAGCAAAAAATAAATAAAATAAAAATGCTAAGTTTTTGGTTTAGACATGGTGACACTCAGCAAGAAATGCGCATTCTGCCATTGATAAGATTTGATACATTTAGAAATGCGCTTGATGCTTCCAGTGCATCTTGGCCCGAACAAATCCCATTTTCTGGATGTACAGTGTGTCTCGTCAGTTTGGTGCACTTGCTTTATTCAGCTCCTTTGACAGCCATTGGATCAGAGTACTACACTTCCTTTTGAGAGGGATGGATAGAGCCAGGGGAAGCTGCTGCACACACGCACGCACACACACACACACACACACGCACACACACACACACACACACACACACACACACACACACACGCACACACACACAAAGGAGTCGTGAAACATGAGCCAAGCTGCCTCACTGCCTCCTTCTCCCATCTAGCGCCACATAAGTGTCCAGGCAATGCCCTTGGCTTAATAGGGCTTAATGCCTGTGCTTGTCACTGTAGCATGGCTGGTATTGAGTGTTAGGACGTTTCTGAAACGTACGTGTGTGTTCTCTGGAGTCTCACTAGTGGCTGTATGGCTTTGACATTTACCCCAGGTAAAGAACCGGATGCTATTATTTACCCCGTCTTCCCTCTCTCCTTCCTGCTCTCTCCCTCTTTCTCCCTCAACAATCCAGACTTCAAAGTTGAAGCAGGTATTTGTCACCTCTATCTAAACTTAAACCAGAGGCATTATGTCTCTCATCTCATCTCTTTCTTTCCCTTTCTCTGACTCTATCTATCTTCATTTCCCATTCTCCAATGCGCTTTCTCTCTTCATTTTTCTACCTCCCAGTGGTGGAGAGTTTGCCTAATGAAGTGGCTGATGGGAGTATATTACAGCGAGACAGAGTGGAGCGGTCGCCTACTCTAAAATCCATTAACCTTACAGTTTCAATCAGCGTGCAGACAAGTCTGAGCTACGAGTCAAAGAGGAGCGTGTTAGCTAAAGAGTTACACTATTGTGCCTTGCACTTGTTTTGCTCAATATTTTGCTTGTGTCTTTGTCACAACGCAAATCCTTCTTTTACTGTGTTATCATTGTGCTGTCAGCATTTTACAGTGTTACACAACCCCACAAGCCTCGTTTTCATCAGCTGACAGTGTTTTCTTGGGTGAAGCAGATGTAGTCGAGACAGGGGTGTAGGACAGAAATTTGGACCTTGTGCATTTGGAGCCACAGTGAGCCTCCTGGCAATACATCAGTTTCCAAGCATGGATAAACCACTGAATTCCTTGGGGCACTTATAAATTTTTAGGTCTTGATTGCACAACTTGTACCAGGTGTGATCAGTTTAACCAAAGAGTGACTTCCTGAATGTATTTTAAAAGTTATGAAAAGCCCAAAATGATCCAGTAGGAAAGCAAAGATTAGAGGTAAGCACAGTATGAAAAGAATGAACAGAAATATGTTCTCTATCTGCTTTGCTCACCTGCTGATAATCTTGTGGCTTCTCACGTTTACATCGTGACCCCTTGTGTGGGTCCCAACTCCTGACCCCAGAACTATTGTATTAAACCATGTGCACCTTTGAGAGGAGGGCAGGTGTCCGAGAGGGTCCATTATTATTCTAAAAAAATACTCTAAAACAAGTCTGTCAAACTATTTATGCAGCAAACAACATTAATAATATATTTATTCTTCTTCTGTGGTTAGTTAATTAATTGATTATTTCCCCTATTACATTGTGAGGGTGGAGTGTTTGCAATACCTAACTTCCTTTTGAACAGCTATATTGTGAACAGTTGTATTGTGAATATGGGTTGTGAATCCAGACCATCTTTTTGACTTTGAATAGATGCTGATATAATGACCTGCATCACTCTTGGAAATGCAGTATGAAAATGATAGTTTCCAAAGGGCACTCTGCTGTCCACAAATGTTTGCTTGACTAGTCTACTTTGTATGTAGAAGAATGCAGGTATTTTTACTTTTCATGTTCAAAACGACTGTATGTAAATGTGAGTGCTTCATTTAAAGCAAAAAAAAAAAAAAAAAAGACCCCACACCATCTGGTCAATGAAGGAAAAGACTGCCCCCATGCTGAATAAATGATGGCTCCCATAAGAGACATAATGTGCACTGAAAGGATAACCCATCCCCTGATTCAACAAAAGGGGAAAAAGTACAGCGTTATTGTCAGTACTGTCAGTGTCCAGGACTAGAGTGGTACAACCAGAGGAAAAAAAAAAAAAGATGAATAAATGAATGAAGCCTGCCTGGTCCTGATAATGCAAATGATATTCACAGGTTAGATCCTATGCAGGTGGCCACAATTAGTGGTAATTTGTGCCGATTTTAATGATCCATAATTTAGCTGTCTTTCCAAACTGTTGGTCATGTGGGATAAGTGTGTGTGCAGGAAAAACAGACAAGGAGTAATGGAGGGATGGTCAAACAGGAGGAGGAGGAAAATGAAAGAAGGGGAGGAATTTTCTTCGACACATTGAGAAGCAAAGACAGACAGGACCCTGTCTACACACATGCACTTGAACACACAACACACAATGAGTGTTAGTGTTTATGTATGTTGTGAAGTAAATCCCATAGCGTGAGGAAAATTACATCTCTTTTAAATACATGCACACACGAACACTCTCAAAAGCAAATACGGAAATTTTCCCTTTACAGATAGTTTTGAATCACTTTTTTCACCGCAACCTCTTTGACTCTCTCTTTCTGGCTATTAGGGGTAAATTGCAATGTGTGGATGTATAAAAGCTTCCATGTAAACCATGACATGCTTTTAGTATCACTGCTGATTTGTCATATTTGTTCTGCCAGTAATTAGCAGGTGATACATCTCAATTTGTGTCTATTTTTACAACCCACTTTACCTGTTTACATGTTAATGGGATGTTTTGTAATTTATTGTCCAGACACATTACAGCAAAATAGCTTTTTACCAGAAAATCATCTGAGATAATTAGCATCAGTATTACCACCCCTAGACTGACACCATGTTATTTATTCTGATTTTGCAATAATATGACACCATGTTTCAATTTAATATATATGGCAACTTTTGACATTTTAGATGTTGATATGATTGCTGTGGTTGTTCAATAAATAACTGTATTTCTATCCACACCTAAAAGGAAGCTTTGGATTTTTACTGATCAGCCTAACTAGAATTTGAAATGTGATAGTAAAAGATTTTGAATATTTTGATTTAGAAAATGGATTCATGGATTAAGACATTGATTTCCGGGGTATCAGGGCTGTCTGTCAGTATTTCTGCTCTCCTGGTATACCTGCTAGACCGTTTACTATGGACACAAGTATACAGTATGTCCATGTCGTGTAAATGCTTTAGTTAATATTGAAAAGTGACAGAACAAGAATCTATTAAAATTCCACAGTGGCCTTCCTTCACAGCAGCATTTTGCCATTATTTTTTCCCTGATTTTACAATAATATTACTGCATTTTTGCCCTTATATTTTTTCTCAGCTCTTATATCAGTCCGTTTTGTAGCTAGTTGCCTGTATGATCACAGGAATGTTGTGAGGCTTTAAATTTAACTCTTGGTGAAATTTGCATTGCTGATGGAGTGAAGAATGTCAGCCGAATGCCTGGAATGTGACATACAGTAAATATCTGAACATCTTGTTCAATCAGGTGTATATCCATTTGTGTATTTGCGTATGAATGTGTTTTTATCTGCTTGCTGACTTTGTCAAATGCAGCCACATTGCACTGTGCCTCATAGTGAAAAGCTCTGAATGGCAGAGATGGGGGTTCGCCTGTCATCTAATCTTGTAAACGAGCTGATGGCCGTCCGTTCCGTTCCCTAATGAGATTACACATGCACTGCAGGTCCCACCACAGGTCATCATTGGTGAGGCCATTCAAAGGCAATTATTGTTTTAAATGTTCTTTCATCGCCATCTCAAAGTGACTTGGCATGCTTCACTCAGGGAAGAAGCTTTTAGGCAGACTGGAGTTGTTTTTCCTCTTCAGTTGGAGCTTTAATGATTTCACACTCCTTCAGTTTTACTTTCCTCATGGAGTTGGGGTGTTCTCTTCTGTCTGTGAATGGGGAGTGTGTATGTGCATTTGTCTGTGGGGTGATCAGAGTTGGTGGCAGTATGACCAAGAGAACATGAGTTCAAAATGCAGTGTACATGAACTTGTACACATTTGATTTGTGATTTTTATTTTACTTACTGACAGGGTTTTATGTTGAAACAATAACTCATCAGTCTTAACCTTTTCTCAGCTATATTAAAAAACATTCCTGTTTTTGTATGTATTTATGCTGTTGCTACAGAAATGAGAAAACAGTAATTTAAAGGTTTAAAGGAGTCTTCTCTGTTGCCTCTCCTGCATGTGTGTGTATGTGTGTTTGTCAGCGGGCCTCTGTTTTGGTAGATCAGTGGGAAGTGGTAGTCCGCTGGGATAGCCCTGTTTCTTTGTTCTGCTGCTGACAATGGAGGAATCACAGTCAGTCTAAAGGGAGAAATTATGTCCCAGAGCAGTCTGGGAGAAGAACAAATGCACACACACACACAAACACACACACACACACACACACACACACACACACACACACACACACACACACACACACACACACACAAACACAACTCCTCACATGCTACTCATGTGGGGCATGACCTCAATAAGAGCTACTGTTGTATTTGCAAAGCCCTCAACACCATGTGCCGACCACTTTTAAAAGCTGTAACAGTTAGGCCTAAGGTTCGAATAAAAGATTGGTTCAGCCAAGTTTGAAACAGTTGTACTTCATGGATTTCAGTCCGCACACAGTGCTGTTTATGTACAACTGTGTGAATGCTTCCAGATTTTTTCAGATGCTCTGTAGCATCTGAAAATCCTTGAAACTGAAATGTTTAAAGTAATTTACACGGATATTTATTAAAAAGTAGCTGTTTTATTGGGGTTTGGCTTTTCTTCCACACACAAATTACAGCATTTTAGTGTCACTGAACACAGACCTTTTGTAAAACTCCTTTCAAAACTCTGATGTTACATCAGAGTGTGTGCTGTTATCCTGTTATCTTTGCATGAGGCGACATTTGCAGTTATGTTTACACATCAATGTACAGTTACCCTTCTGCTATATTGAGGAACAGATATGTCAGAGTGCATGACAGAGGTCACTGCTACATAATCTAATACTTCCTTGACACAGACACCAACATCGCCGGTTGAGGATGACACCCTGTCAGACCTCTAGTTGCATGTAGCCTACTGGTTAAAGCTTTTTTCATGCTTCTGAATGGCCAGCATGGCTGTAAGGTTAGGGGTTTATCGCCTCCTCTTGATTTGGCATGCTTTTTAGAGTGCTTCATTTGTGTTTTTGTTTTTTTGTTTTTTTTGAAAAAGCTAAAAAAAAAACACTGCTTCTGTGGACAGGATATTATTTGAGAAGAAAGAAGGAAACATCCGTTTTCAATACCTGTGTACATGTGGACTAGTCATAATTTTGACTGATTCAAATCTAACATACCTAATATAAAGTCTGGACATTGTTAAAGGTAAATGAATTTTTCAGTTAAGCTTTGTCCTAACCAGATTCCTTCTTCTCTGTCACAACAGGTAAGGAAGAGCCGACCACCTATACCTGCACTACATGTAAGCAGTCATATGGCAGCGCCTGGTTCTTACTGCAACATGCTCAGAACACCCATGGCTTCCGTATCTACCTTGAAAGTGAACATGGCAGCCCTCTGACCCCACGCATGGGTGGGCCTTCCTCACTGGGTGGTGGTGCAGATTGTCCTTCTCAGCCTCCTCTCCACGGCCTCCATCTGCCTCCTGATGCAAGCCCCTTCAACCTCCTCCGCATTCCCGGCTCAGGCTCAGGTGGAAGGGACAGTGTCGGAGTAGGGGGAGGAATTGGTGCCGGCGGTGCTGTTGGTGGGGGCCATCATCAGCGTTTCCCTCCCACACCACCCCTCTTCAGCCCCCCTCCAAGGAACCACCTGGACCCCCACCACCTGAGCCCAGAAGAGCTGGCGCTGGCAGCCCACCACCCGAGTGCCTTTGACAGGGTGCTGCGCCTCAATCCTCCTCTGCCCCTGGATCCCCCTCCAACAATGGACTTCTCACGGCGGCTACGGGAGCTGGCGGGCAACACCTCAGGGTCCACTCCCCCGCTATCCCCCAGCCGGCCAAGCCCCATGCAGCGGTTGCTCCAGCCGTTCCAGACAGGTGGAGGAAGTGGAAGCGCAGGAGGTGCAGGGGGCAGCAAACCTCCATATCTTGCCACCCCACCCCCTCTTCCAGGCTCCATGCAGTCACCTGTGGGTTCTCAGACCACCCCTACTGCCCCTCTCCCCTCAGCAGGGGCAGCACCCACCTCCACCACCCCCATGAAATCAAAGTGTTGTGAGTTTTGTGGTAAGGCCTTCAAGTTTCAGAGTAATCTAATTGTGCATCGGCGCAGTCACACAGGAGAGAAGCCGTACAAATGCCACCTGTGTGACCATGCTTGTACACAGGCTAGCAAACTGAAACGCCACATGAAGACTCACATGCACAAATCCTCATCACCAAACACAGGAAAGTCAGAAGATGGGCTCTCAACAGCCTCCTCCCCGGAGCCTGGCACCAGTGAGCACATGGGCAGTGCAAGCAATGCCCTTAAGTCAGTGGTGGCCAAGCTGAAAAGTGTAAATGACCGCATGCTACGTGAGAATGGTGGGGAGGAGGAAGAAGAAGAGGAGGAGGAAGAAGAAGAGGAAGAGGAGGAGGAGGAAGAGGAGGAGGAGGAGGAAGAGGAAGGAGAAGAGGAAGAAGAGCAGAATGGGGAGAGGGCAGCCAGAAGAAACAACAACAGCTATCACTTTGGTTTGAACCTTGAAACAACGCGTCAGCATGAAAACAACGGTGGTATAGGAAGCCGACTGGGAGCAGTCGCTGATGAGGGTCCCATCCCTCGCTCACTGCCAGAGGTGATGCAGGGGATGGGTTTGGCTGCCAGCATGCAGCACTTCAGCGAAGCCCTCAATGCACACAAAAGGAATGCCATGGCCCAGGAGAATCACCTGCACCACCACCTCAACCGAGATCATCACCACAATCGTGAGATGTGTGATGGGGACTCTGTGTTGGAAACAGATCGTGGGGAGGAGGGCTCTGTCTCAACAGTCAATGGGCGGGGAGCATCCCCTAACGAATCTGCCTCTGTTGGCCTCTCTAAGAAACTGCTTCTGGGTAGCCCCAGCCCACTCAGTCCTTTCTCCAAACGCATCAAGCTGGAAAAGGAATTTGACCTGCCCACTCCCACAATCCCTAATACGGAGAACGTCTACTCCCAGTGGCTGGCTGGCTATGCCGCCTCCCGACAACTCAAGGACCCCTTTCTGAACTTTGGGGATTCCAGACAATCGCCCTTTGCCTCTTCGTCTGAGCATTCTTCAGAGAATGGCAGTCTGCGTTTCTCAACCCCTCCAGGGGAACTGGATGGTGGGATGTCAGGCCGCAGTGGCACAGGCAGTGGGGGCAGCACACCACACCTCGGGGGTCCTGGGCGGCCCAGCTCCAAGGATGGCCGCAGGAGTGATACTTGTGAGTTTTGCGGCAAGGTGTTCAAGAACTGCAGTAACCTGACAGTGCACCGGCGCAGCCACACAGGGGAGAGACCATACAAGTGTGAGCTGTGCAATTATGCTTGTGCCCAGAGCTCCAAACTTACTCGCCACATGAAGACCCACGGTCAGGTGGGCAAAGACGTGTACAAGTGTGAAATTTGTCAGATGCCCTTCAGTGTCTACAGCACCTTGGAGAAACACATGAAAAAATGGCACAGTGACCGTCCTTTGAGTACCGAAATAAAATCAGAGTAGAAGGCCGAACTATGGGACCTTTCCCCTGCAGCTATGTCCGCCATTAGTCCCCTGTTTATTCCCAGCCCCTTGTAGATTTGCCCCAACCCTTACACTCAACTTTCGCCAGTCTGGTGGAAGCTTAAGACCATGTGCTCTGCACCAGCACACCCCGTTTCCATTACCCATTGAATGCATGATCTGTATCGGGGCAATACTCTTGCATTGACGCAAAACTTCGAGCCTTTCTCTTGTGCAATAATTTACATGTTGTGTACTATTTTCTTTTTTGAGTTTTCCTTTTCCATTTTTAAGAATTAGTCGGCATGCATAGTATGTTTTTGCTAATCAAAAAAAAGAAAAAAGAAAAGAACTTGTCCCTGGTTGGTTAGTTGTTGAGTAAATGTGTTGCTGTTTTTCTCTTGTTCTGTTTTTTCTTTTTATTCTTCAAAAAGAGAAAAGACAAGAAAGATACGCCATGCTGCATACATTCTGTAACACATATCATGTACAGTTTTGTTTTGTAACATGGAAAGTGAACAGTCTTTGATTTGACCCTCTTCTTACAACCCTGGAAATGCACTTATCCTGATCTTTCTAAAAGATGCCATGTTCACACAGGGTTAAAAAAATAAAATAAATCATTCATTGGCGAAATGACTAAACTTTAAGTAATGACAGCCTTCAAAATTCTTTCAAAAAGACAAGGGTGTGCTGAGAATTCAATTTGTACTATCATTTGGTAGAATAAGAAAGAGTGCCTTTGATATCTCAAGACTGCATTGGCCAAAATCTTATCTGGTATAAGTTTGGGGTCACAGTAGATAAAGCTAGAAGGTTTAAGCCACCCAGGGAAGGTCCTTGCATCAAGCACCTGACTGCTCAAATGGACTGTGACAACTCATGATGAAAGATCAGAGAGTTCTTGTTAATCATCATTTAGCTACCTATTACATGTTCAATAGGTTATCTTTAATATGTGGATTTCATGGCAAGCATGGTACAAGCAGTATTGTGTATATTTGAATTATTTGTAGTTTTGTTTCTGGTAAGGAGGTACTTTTGAGATAAAGGTAATCTGTAATGTACAATCCTGAACTTGAGGGATACTGCGCATGGCTGAGAAGTGTCATGCATCTGCGTTAGCACAAACCTACAACGCTGCTTCGATATGTCAGTGTGTGGAACAATGCATAAAGTAATATATGAGCTCCAAGTGAACTTTATTTGAGAGCATTGAAATAACTACAAGCTAGACAGACAGAAAGCTACACAGAACTGGAAGCTACGTACATATTACGGGGATCAGAGGCAATCTCTTTCACTTTACATTTCTAATATCAAAACAGGGTCATTAACTATGAATTGCAGAAAAAAAGAAAGAATTGCAAAAAAAAAAAATATCTGTACTCCAGGACTCTTGAATAGAGTGAAATGCGATAATTTGAATCAGGATGCATAGGCTAATGCAGGGCACATTTTTTGTTTGCTGTTGCTTTTTAACCCAAAAGAGTTTTTTACTTGTTGAATTTCATTCAAACTGTTCATAGCATAGCACTTGTCACTAAGAGTAAGTACTGGCATCTCTCTTGCATTTTCCCACACTGATGCAATGTTGGTACATGTGTTGAGTCTAAAAGCTAGATTGTCATTTATAGGACGTGAAGTGCACTGTTTCAATTTTCCCAGTTTACAAATTAACGCTGAAGGGGAAAACGTTGTTGAAATGCTGTCAGATGATGAGGGTCCCATTGTTAAAAGCAGTAAAAGATGAGACACATAATCTGTTGCCAGCAACTCCAGCCTCATGAACCTTGACCTTTGTACCCCTGCCATTTCACCTTTGACCATTTGTCAATTTGTTACCCCAAGAAACCCCAGTGCTTAGCCTGGGCTGAAAATTCACCCTGTCGGCAAGGTCTGTAAATCAAAAGGTTTGATGTGAGTTACAGAAGTAACCACTGTTCCTACATGGCTGCAAAATTGCTGCAGCCTTCATTTGCCACAGCAGCACCAAACATCCACATTTTTTAAGGAGCTAACTTGTGACTTTGCTGTCATCATCACCTTAATAATCTATAGACTTTGCCGCCTAGACAACAGACACTCAAATGTTGTTGCTCACACTGCGAGAATCTGTTTTTGTATAAATCTTACTTTAATTATAGATATGAAAATAAACGTTTTTTGCAAATAACACTCCACTATCTTTAAGGGGAAACTGTATTTAAGTTTTGTTGTCGTTTCTCTTTTCCTCAGCGTCTTGGTGGTGTTCAAGACTCCGATCACAGTATATATGAAATGATAAAAACAAAAAAGATGAAAAAAAAAACAAACAAAAAAATTTCTGTGATGGTTTTGTATTTTATTTTGCCTTGGCTCTTCACAGCTCTTCAGGTTGAAATACAATTTGCATTGGGGAAAGGATTAAGATTATATATGAATATATAATAAAGAACTTAAAATATAGGAAAATGCACACTCATGTCGATTCCTATGCTTAAACACATTTATGGTCTACTTTTTCTGTATTTCTAGAATTGTATTTGAATTCAATGTTCACTTAGAGTAGGCACTATAGTATTTATATTGAGGCTCGTATTTTTAACTGTTGCTTGTTCTCTCTAAAGGTATTTACCATACCTTTTTTTGGTAGTGGAAAAAAAATCCCAAGCTGCCACGGTATATTTTTTTAATTTGGCAGGATAATATAGTGCGAATTATTTGTATGTTTAAAGAAATAAAAGGAAAAACCCCATAAAAAAGCAGCTAAAGTGTGTGGCATTGGGAGGCGTCACAGGCCATCAGATGGCTGCCGCTCTGTTTCCTGTCCACAGAGGTGGTTGTACATATCTTCTTTGGTTTTTGGTTCGGACCTCCTTCCCCCCCTGCTGCCATTCTTGTATGCAGTAATGCAAGCTGACGTCGGCCTGTTCTGTTGTGTGCTTCTGTCTCTCTCACCCCTCCCACCTGACTACATTCCAACATCAAGAAGAGAGGAAAAAAAGAAAAAAAAACTTCATATGCAGTACATGGATTACGAAAAAAAAAGCGTCAAAATAAATACATTTAAAAAGAAATTAAATGTTTTGCAGTTTTTTTTCATTGCCAAATACTAAATGGTGCTTTATATTTAGATTGGGTATACTTTCATATGCAAAGCATATTTAAAAATGACCCGGGGGACGTGGAGAAGCCTGCTTGAGTTGAGACTTTTTTGTAAATGGCAATGCGGAATATTTTGTTATCAGCCTTTTCTATTCCGATTCTGAGAGCTGTTTGTTGTAACTTGAACTTGAACTTTATCTTTTACTATGGGAGTTACTATTTATTATTACCTATATGCTCTGTTCAAAACAGAGACATGGAATGAATCCTTATTTTGAGTTTCTTTTTATTTTATTTTTTATTTTTTGTTATATCATTTTGATTTTGTTTTTCTTTTGTAATGGTGGCCGATGGTCATTGGACAAACCTAGCTCTTTAATTTCTGTTGTACTTGTTTGGGGTCTCTGTTCAGTTGTATTGGGAAAACCACTGTCTGTGTTTTCTGGCAGATGTCTGCATAATCCTGTTCACACACCCATTTTGTCCCTTTATCGAAAAACAATTAATAAAAAAAATGAAAGTATACAACACTTGTCGCTTATCTCCACTGTGTGTGTCAGGTTAACTCAAGAGAGTGTGTATGAGTATGTATGTGTGTGTAATTACTCCCATCTTTTACTGTTTCCTGCTCTCGCCTGTGAACATCACCTTCTTATTATTATCATTACCCTTTTTTCCTACATATTTATGTTTTAAATGTTTATTTCTCATAGATCACTTCAAATGAAAGAAGCTTCACAAGTCAGCATGTACAAACACGTAGTTCAGGGGGCATAGTGTGTGTGTGTGTGTGTGCATGTGTGTGTGTTTTAGGTGTCACTGGTGACCTGCACAAGGCGTTTTCATGCTTTCTCTAATGAGGCCTCAGTGTCTCACACTGTTGCGTGAACCCAGTGAACTCAGCCCTCCACCCCCAACCTCACCCTAGTCTTTGGTCCTGAACTATACGCACTCTATGACTCTGTGTGTGCGTGTGTGAGAATATGTGAGCTGTTGTTGTCTTGCTCAGGAGGAGTGTGAGGGCTGAACAGGTGGATATTTGAGTGCATTAAAACTTCTAAAACTCCTTCCACCTGTTTGTCTGCAGTGTCATCCGACCTGTTGGTTGAGACAGCCCAGCTTTTAGTACGTGCCCCTCTATGTGTGTATGTGCACATGTGTATGTGCATCACCTCATTTTCACTTAGTTTGCATGTTATCTCTGACCACATATGTGTAATCTGCATGTCACTCCTCAAAGTACAGTACAGTATCTGTTGCTGATAATAGCTGTTCCTTACGTGCCTTTCACCCTCAGTCTCTCGCTCTCTCTCTCTCTTTCTCACACACACACACACACACACACACACACACACACACACACACACACACACAGTATATTGACATGTATATGCTGCTCCTCTCACAGAATGTACTTAAGTAAATATAATTATGTCCCTCTGTTTGCTCAGTAGTCACAAATCCTCATAAAGCTGTCAGGATCAATCAGCACTATGTCCTTCAACCACCGCACCCTTCTGTTCAGCTCTCTCTCATGCATTTAAGTCCTCTCAGAAAGCATCAATACACCTGCTATAGGGCCAAAATATAAGATTCAATCATGTGGATGTAATTTAGTATGAGGACAAAATCCCTAAAAAGGATGTGGAGTACTGTCATTTAGATTAAGAGAGAAAACAAAAAGACATGTAAATATACAAAAATAAATCACATTTTATAAGCCATTTTTTTTTTTTTTTTTAGCTTTTTTTAAATGAAAATAATGCAGTGTTTTCCATCTTTTGTCATGATATTTTGCTGAGTAACCTCAAAGCTAAAGCTGAAAACTGTACCTGAACTCCTCTCCATCTACAGCAGATCTGAACTGATGCTCCTCTTCACCAATAGTACAAAATACTACAGCACAAGGTAGAGAACATATTATAAGAAACTATGAAAGGAGACCTGTGTGTTATGCTCTCTTAAAGCACAGCTATTAAGCTGTCAAACACATTTAAATTACCTTACTAACTTGAATGTAGGCTTTCTGTGGCCTCAGTATACATTGTGCCAAATCTAACAAAACAGATATCAGATCAGAGCCCTTATTAAAAGAACATTAGTGAAGAAAGGTAACTGGGACATCACTACTTTTCATTGAACTTTCCCAAGAGAAAGGCTGAAAGAAAGGTTGAACAGAGGCTCAAGTTCAGGGGCCCCCTAACCCCTTAAGCCGCAGGGCCTGGGCCTGATAGGTCTGTTTAGTAATTCATCCATGTAGGGACTTATGAAAAGAAATCACATACACCATAAAAAACATCATGTGCTTTAGCATCGACAGTACCTTCAGAAATAGAACTATGATATGTTAGATTGTGGTAAGTGACCAAGAGCAAGAACTGCATGAGTGAGCAGAGACACACTTTCAAATCTTTGTTCTGCTTTCGTCGGCCATGTTTGTTCACATGCAAGCGCATGAAACAAGACAATCCGCATCCTGAGCTGACTTATCTGCTTGTACAGTATGCTCACTACTGCCATTTTTGCAAGTGGCAGTCAAAGGTTAGAATGCTTGGGCTCACTTCTTACACATGCACTTCTGTTGTCACTTCAAAGGGAATACCTCGAATAAAAGAACAAACGGAATCTTCTCTCCAAAAGTCATTTTGAGATGTAGAAGGTGGAGTGACACTTTCTTGCCCTTGACCAAGGCAGCGAGCCCGGACTGCTCCAGGAAGAGTGCAGTGGAAGGCTGTGGTTGTACTGGGCAGCTCTCATGTGTTGAATGTGAATGTGTTGCACTCTCTGAATGTAAAGCAGGAAGCAGAGAACACAGTCACATTTCCCCGCAACAATAAATGCTCCAAAAGGTCACAGACAACATCTATAAGTCAAATTCAAAGCAATGATTTTTCATTTATGTGACTTCATTGATGCCCCAAGAGCCACCGACTTGGAGGAGATTCAGTGTTGCGAGAAGTTCAGGTGTGTTGGACATGAGAGGACTGTAAGACTTTATTTCCCACCTCAGGACCCACAAGTGGCAGCAGTTTCCTCTTTACTCCCTGTTAAACAATGTGACCAGCCACCAGCAGCAAACCTGGGCAAATAAAACAAATCAGCACCATATTTTTTCACTTCCTCTCACTCTCCCCCACACTGCCTTTTCCTTCTCTCTCTCTCTCTTTCTGTGATAAATTCATTGTGTTATAAACCCGTGAAGCATTCAGGCCTTTTCTGCTTTACTGGGGCTCTCCTGTGCTGGTTTATGTGAAAAGCATAATGCATTTGTCACCGTTATAAAATCTATACAACCATGACCTGCAGTCCCCCATAAACTCCCATGGATTTGTCTTTGGCCTGCAGGGTATTAACAATAAAAGATTCTCCAAAGAGAGAGCATGTTTTCACACTGCTTTTGTCACCATATGGCCTTGACGCAACACTATTCCAATGGAATCTTGATAAAGTAAAGGAATGTGTGTGTTTTGTCTGTCTTTCTTCCTACTGAGTGTACTTTGGTATCTGTGTACATACTGGGCTATGCCACAGAAGTGCATTTAGTCTTGGCCAGCCATACAGAGGAGTAGCTACGTCTATATATATATTGAACGGTTTAATACACGCTGACCACTGCGGTCTATAGGAACTGGCTGCAAAGTAAATGCCTCTTAGTGTAATGGACAATCATTGAACATTACTTAGCACATACAATGGCCACAAGGCCAGGCAAGCATGGAAAAAATTGCAATCAAAGCCAGTAAAGCAATAATGAATGGACATTGACTGCCTTTGACCACAACACACTTAACGCCTCAGTGTAGGAGTTACAGTGTAAGACACTGACTTAAGAACCACAAAACGAAACTTTGTGCACTTGCTGGAGGTGAAAATAAAGTCTGTCTCTGACCTGGAATCAATTATTTGTGGTGAGGACATTTGATTAACTTTAAGAAGCTCTCTGTTTGTATTCTAAGAAGGGCTACAAGACTATGATTGACCAAAACCCACACAGCAAAGTTGTTCCTTGAGGGATACCCTCTTGCTCATGTGAGTCTCTGATTATCTAAAATTAGTTAAAAACTTTATTTTGAGGTGAAACCAAACTGTGTGTGTGCTAACTATGGCAAATGTGGCATAAGGTTAGGGTTAGGGTTAACCCTAACCCTTGGTTTGGGTACCAAACTCTTCCAAACTTGTCTTACCAACTGAGCATTCAGACCAAAATCAGCTCTGCGTTAAGCAAATTCAAGGGGCTAAATTGGTGGTTCTCTGTCCAGTGCCACTGATATGATGAAATGCTAGCCATGAGGGTCAGTCTGAGTTATAGATCCAAGAGTTAGAAGGCTTATCAGACACCATGCTTCACAGAAGTCTGTAATTATGATTTTAGTGCTCTGAAAAGTAATTACAGAATCAATCATTTTATCTTTGGTTGTGTCAATCACTTAAACATTAGAAAGAGTATTGAAGTTGCAAATCAAGCCACCAGGAATGTGCGCTTGCATGTATTTTATGTGCCAACAGAGTGCCGAGCAAGATGACGCTGGCTAAAGTTGAGCCAGGTTTCTTCTTTTCTTTTTTTTTCTTTTTTTTTCTTTTCTTTTCTTTTCTTTTCTTTTCTTTTCTTTCTTTTCTTTTCTTTTCTTTTGTGAGACCACATTTTTTTATACCTGACCTCTCTCTTACACACCTAACACAGAAGTTTGTTTAAAACCTGTCAGATCATCTCACTGCTTGTGTTTCTTGACTTTGCGACTTTGCTGCATTACCAAATGTCAGCAATGAACTTGGCAAGTAAAATATAAGAATGATGGCCAAAATGATAAAAATAAGAATAAAAAATAATCAACTGCAATAGTCAACACAACATGCAACTTTGACACCTCTGTCACAGGTAAGTAAATAAACTAGACTGTTCAGAAATGTGACAGAAAAGCACCAAAATTCCAGTGCTGTGAATGGGCTGACAAGCAAAATCAGGTTTACGTGTAGCTCTGTCACAAAACTCAATCAGGCTAAGCTCTGCTGTTAAAACGACATTTTCAGTGGGTACGTGTTACAGTCGGAAGTTGTAAAAGAGATGTCAGGACGCAAAAGGTCAGAGTTCACATGTTTATTGCTCCATCTTTTATCTGACCTTGCTGATGTTATGGTGTAGTTACTCGGACTGTTTAGACTCCAAAAAACACACTGTGCAGCACATCAGAGTTAAGAAGCTATTTAATCTTGTGTTGAGCCCTAACATAATTTTCTACTGCTGGTGCTTTGACTGTCTCTCAGACTGTTTTCAGAAGTAAAAGTGATTTGGAAAAGCTGAATGTGACACTTTACTGACAAATGTTTCATTTAATTCAAATCCACTCATTCTTGCTCAGTCACCACTCACACTAATAATATTGTCACAAGTCACCACTGCTATTTAAGTCAGTAATAAGAGCAGCAGTCATACAACCCCCACCCCACACAAGCACACACATGCTCACAGAGCTAAGCTGAGGCATGAGAGGTCAAAGTCTAGTGATAGACCATCAGTGCTGGAATGCAAGGTGTAGAAAAGGCAAATCAAACAGAGCCATGGCAGGTGTGGTGTGAGTCTGTGGGACAAATGTTTCTCTTGTCCCCCTGTCCAACTATGCCATATTCATGTTGTGACATATCTTAAAAACTAAATATGTTGAGGGTTTTGTAACTGAGAATGTCAAGGGTTGAGGAAGTTTGGGGGAGGGGGGCGCTGTCTGGCTCTGTGCTGGGTCATGAGGTCAGAGAGGAGGCTTAGAGCACGAGAAGAAAGCCTCCTCCCTCCCTTTTCTTCTCCTTTCAGTCCTCACTCTACTGAGAACTCCGTGTGAAGTTCAAATTCATTGTCAAAGTGAATGAGAATGAATGAAAGAATGAATGAAAGGGGGTTGGGGCAGGGGTGGGGGGCACGCACATTTGACACCGTGTATGTGGTGGCTAATAGATTAGCCTTTCGCTGTGTTATTTAAATCTTTGCTCTTGAAATATGATATCAACTGGACATTCTCTCAGCTTTATTATGTTATAGATTCATTTAATGTTTAAACTAATGTGCTCCAAGCTGCTTTTCAGGGTTTACATGCATTAAAAAGCCCAATTGAAGTCAAGATAAAAAATCCTACAATGTAATCTGCAGACAAATGTCAGAAAATGAAATTAACCTCAGCATCATGTCATTAACTTTACAGCGTCCCACATGATCTAACACCCTAAATCATTTGCACATTGTGTTTATGACCTCTTGCTTCAACTGTAGCAATTATCAGGCAACTATAATGTGCTTATAAACAGTTTATCATGTTGTATGAGTGGCACTCCAAGGGCAGTGTTATCTATTGGTCATTCTGTGTGGTTTCATTGCTGTAACATGGTAAAACAAAGAGGCCATTAAACCAAGTATTGCCTGGTAACCTGCTTTTTTACACTGTAGCCGAGCCATGAAAAAAGATCCCACTCATCAGCTTTACAAGATGACGATCTGTGTTATATCATCCTCCCTGACTGTGTTCTAACCCCCTGACCTCACAGCTCAGCAACGGCAGACGGCTGTTAGTGCTACATCGTGCCTGGATCCTCCAGGGTCATGAAGGGCATCTCTCTGATCTCTGACCCCAGAAGGAGGCCTCTCGGCGTGGCCAGGCCAATGGAAAATCCCTCGGGTCTGAGCTGGATAAAAGGATGTCCAGGAAAGACATGGATTAGCAGTGTGCATGTGTGATGGTATGTGGTGCGTGAGTCTGCATGTGTGTGCATGTGTGAGCGAGTGTGTGACGACATGCCCTGGAGACTCATGCCTGTCTTGGGTAACCAAGTTCAGGACTCACACTCTCTAACACACACACATGCGTACAGGGGTTATGAAGGTTAATTGCAGCTACACAGATGAGGGGGTTGGGTCACCTTTGCTGGAGAGGTGTGTGTGTGTGTGTGTGCATCCGTGTGTGTGAGAGAGAGAGAGAGAGAAAGAGAGATGGGACACTGCTTTAACTCAAGATGTGTTAATGTGTGTAAAGAGAAATAGACACACACACGGATAAGGGGACATTGTGTGTTTGGTTGTTATGTCTGGAACCGATGTGTATATGTTTCTGTGACCCTCTTGCAGGTCTACAAGCGGGTTGCAACACACACACACACACACACACACACACACACACACACACACACACACACACACACACACACAC
>JBBMOE010000013.1:12802637-12941760 GCA_037975065.1 Chaetodon trifasciatus
AAAAAAAAGGTCAGTCTCATTAAATCATTTGGACATTCTGAGACATGTGTCCTAAGCTTTGACACTGACAGCAAACGCAACAAGGTTGCATTGTTTCTACTTAATCAACAATTTTTAGAGATGAGCACTGACCCCGAGCTGCTGATTGACATCTGGTCTTGTATTTCCTCATGTCTATAACACTGCAGACAATACAGCTGCAGACCAGCTACTGCTGCAAGTGATCAATGTTCTCAAATAGAGTAGCAGAATTACAGCTGCCAGACCTGTTTTGAACAATGGTCTTAAAGGATTTACTTGCAATATGTCAATCAAAGAAAAATTATTCTCAACAAACATTTCATTTATTGTGTATTGAGGGAGAATTGTGTGTTCATCAGCATCACTGGAAACTTGGTCGTGTTAGCTTTCAGCTGTTGTGCCACACTGGCAAGATGTTAAATTAGCTACTAAAAACGTTCACCCTGTGTGGCAGGTGGGGGAATGTTAGTGGTGTTGCTGTCACAACACATCTTACACAGATTAGCACCCTGACAGATTATACTTGTTTGTTCTAGGACTAAATGGCTTTGAGCACTGACAAATTCTTCATATTCACTGGCATATTCATATACTTTTTTAAAGTTGAGGAATAATGTTGACGTAAATAGCTAAAGTTCCCATCAGCTAGCGCACAGACTGGTTCAGTCTCTTGTGCACAACCAATGTCTGCAGCAGATATGGAATTAAATATTGCAAAATAGGGACAAAACTAAAGTCTCTTTGACAGCTGTCCAGCAGTCTGTTGTCAGAGCTAGCTTGTCTGCCCTGGCTAGCTTGACTTTTAGCTCATCTTTCGTCTCCTCAAAGTGTTTTTCAATGCGTTCAGTTGCTTGGGCTTGAGGTACAGACCTAGCTCTTTGAATCCTTCACCGTCTACCACACTGATTGGCAGCATGGGGGTCTGAATCATTCAGCACGGCAACTGGGTGATGGCCTCGGACCGGAGTGCATCACACTGCAAATTAACATATGGACTGACAAGCAGAAGTGGTCAAAATATTGTGTGGTTAACAAATTAATGGTTAGTCACTGACATCAAGTATACTTTAAATATTGTGCCGGCTTTTTATGATGATTAACAACAAGCTAGGATGCTGCAGTGGTGCGATTAGATTAGATTGAACTTCATCTAATCTGACCACAGCCTCCGACACATTTTACCAGCCTTTGTGATGAAGCTTAAGTGACAGTGAAACAATGTCCAATCAGCACGAATAAAACTTAATGTGGCCACACTAAGCAAATTGTTCCACTGTTACAAGGAGTGTTATCAGAAATGGGACTCTGATTGGCTCACAAATGGATCATCCAACCAACAGTCAGATTATTAGATCAAAAACTGTTACATCATGATAGTGATAAAAATCACGTGTCCCTTTAAGATGAACATTTGCAGTGCAAGAGAGAAAGTGATGATGAGAGAAAAGAGGTGTGCATGAAAGGTATGCTACCTGTCCCAGGCCCTCCGTCTGGTTTAACTCCAAATGCTCACACCCACCCACCCACACATTCTTGGCTGTATGCCACTTGTCTCTTTGCACTCCTAGAAACTGTGTCACAAAGAGACACACACACACACACACACACACACACACACACACACACACACACACACACACAGTGCCCCTTAGCACTGGTCATATGATTGACCTGTTCAACTGGCCCATCTGCACCTTTGTACACATACAAGATCACACAGGTAGGGTACACACACACCTGTTATCAGCCACACCTGCAGGTAAGCAGAGCGTTGAGTGACATTACGAGGATGCTGGGAGGCTCTTTTTAAAGTAAACACGCACGCAGAACACACACACACACACACACACACACACACACACACACACACACACACACACACACACAGCTGCATCAAACTAAGAAGCACTCCGAAATATCTTGCAGTACAACTCATCTACAAAGGCTCAGTCAATACTCAAGTGTATTTGTGCATTATTGCCGCGCTAAAGGCCCACATGCTGGAACTTGTGTTAATATTATGAAACTATAGAGTATAGAATATAGACATGCACACACACACACACACACACACACACACACACACACATACACACACACACAGAGGATGTGAACAGTTTCTCTACCTCATTTTGTTCTCTCCATGTAAATGCACATTTCCCTGCTTTCATCTCTTCTTTCCATTCATCCACCCATTCAGCTTATTAAAACACAGTAACAAAGTAATGATAGATTGATGACAGACCAAGCTGATTGTGTTTATTTTCATCTGTGTGTATCTGTGCCTGTGTGTGTGTACACTTCAAATGAGTTGAGGCCAGCACCAGTAAACTAGGCACCATTTCACTGTAATAACAGTAATCAGTTTGTCCCATTTTAAATAAGACCTAAGTGAGTGTATTGTTATGCTCAATTACTGTTTGTGGTTAGGTCATGCACAAATAAATACATACACGTGTATATGCTTAAATCCATCAGCTTGCCCAGCTTCACAGTTTGAGGGTTATGGTAGACCTAATCTGCTTGTTTTTATTCACTAAAAGCAGAAGAACAGTAGAAACCATCTATGCAACTGTAACTAATTAAGGTGGATACATTCCGACCTACAGTGTTTAATCACTGGAGGGAAAACAACCCCTAATAATAAGAAATAAAATAAAACTTTCCAATAGCAGACCAAAAGGTATTTCCACATGATAGTAACATTAGTTTGGCACTTATCATGCAGTGAAATGTAAGGCCACTACAGGGAACATGAAAACATGACCTCCTCTCCATTTAATAGCCTGACCCTGTGCTTTGCAGGTTGTGACAATGTTCCTGTTTGTCCTTCGAGGGTGCTGCTTCCCTGGTCTCAGGGATCAAGGTTTGGCTCACCCACAGCCACAAGACTGGACCCTCTGACAATGATATATTTTGACTTTTACTATGGGACAAATGCCAAAAATGGTTGATCTTACAATTCCCATGATGCAACTTAATGGCATATCTTCTGACACTCCCTGTCTGGTAAATGCCCACATGGTTCAGTCTGCACACCTCTTCTTTGAACTGTTGGCTTTGTATTGTACATTTGTCGGCTCTGAGCCCAAACTACAGATGACATCATGGGGTTATTTTCTCAGACTTGACAAAGCTCCTCCAGAGCCATTATTCAACTGGTTTCTCAGGCTCAGTAGTACTTGCCATGACTAGAATTGACCTTTTTGGATAAAACTGGAGTTGCCCTTTAAAAAAATCACAACTATAAACTAATATAGCATATTATTATAATGTGATGATATAATGGATTTTGATTCAAAGCACTGTTCATGCTTTGCCTTGTGTTGCCAACACAGAGTGTAAAAATCAGTTCAGTAACAGTCATTTTGAGTTGTTTCCCCATCTAACAACTGACCTAAAAGAATCCCAGAACAACAATCTTGTATTGTGTTCACTTTAACACTGCGGGTTTTCAGGAAAAAGAATGTAAAAGTGAGAAAACACTTGCGCACAGTAAAAGTTTTTTTCAAACCAAAAACATCGATCGAGCATCAAACACAGTTATCAGTTGACTTGGTTTTGTGCTGTGTTTACCTGCTGTATCAATGGCCAGCGACCTGCATTGGAAGGCACATCACTCAGTAAAGCACCACAGACGGATCAGGCTCGATGAATTCCAGTCCTGGACTTGCATACACTTTTTTCAGCATCAAACAGAAGGATTTCTAAAAGTCACCTGGATGAATTTTGAGGGATAGAATGGTGAGATGCTGAGACCAAAAAAAAAAAAAGTTCACAGAGAGCTGTGTGTGTGTGTGTGTGTGTGTGTGTGTGTGTGTGTGTGTGTGTGTGTGTGTGTGTGTGCGTGTGTGTGTGTGTGTGGTTCAGGAGTGGTCTTAGTGTCCTGGGGGCTGGGGAGGCTTGAATGTCAGTTTCTCTAATAACAGGAATCGGTGAAAAGGTCAGCCCCAGTCGCCTGACCAGGGGAGGGTGTGTATGTGTGTGCGCTTGTGTTTGCAAGAGTATTTGTGCAGTTGAGTGCATATCACAATGCGTGTTTGTGTGTTTCATATTCTTATTTGCGTTTG
Organism: Chaetodon trifasciatus; assembly: GCA_037975065.1. Taxonomy (NCBI): domain Eukaryota; kingdom Metazoa; phylum Chordata; class Actinopteri; order Chaetodontiformes; family Chaetodontidae; genus Chaetodon; species Chaetodon trifasciatus. The sequence continues at coordinate 12,806,729 of JBBMOE010000013.1, forward strand.
AGTGTGAAAAGAGTGTGTGTATGTGTGTGTGGGGCGGCGAAGGGGGCGTCGGCCAGGCCTGGGGCAGAAATTGATTCTCTAGCAAAGGAGAGGAAATGAGGAGAAAAAGAAAAATGGTAGAAGGTCGCAGGGTGTGAGAAGACCAGGAAGAAATAAGGGGAGGGAGAAGGGGAGAGGAAGGAGGAGGAAGAGGAGACAGAGAAGGAGGAAATAGGTGTGAAAGAAGAGAAGTGAAAGAAGGAGATGGCAGAGGAATGAGGCAGAGAATAAATAAAAAAAGAAAAGAAGAAGAATGTGAGGGAGGAGAAACAGATGGATGAAATAACGATAAAGAAGGAGGTACAAGGAGATGAAGGAGGTGGAGATGGAAAAGACTGAGGAAGGTTGAAAGAGCAAAGGTAGGGATAGGAAAGAACAAGGGAGGAATAAAAGCTGTGAGAGAAGATAAAGACAAAATAGGCATCCCTGCACTGAGCTGTCCACTCCTAGTGATGACAGCATTATTCAGCTTTTTGATGGTTGTGTTTCGGCAATGACAGCGCTCGGTGAAGATTAGAGAAAGATCACAGTCTGTTTTGATGGTCAGCAGTGACTTCAGACATACGATTTGTTATTTACATTCAACTGAAACCCCAATTTGCCCCTAATTTGAGTGGAGTGTGTGAAATAAGGCTTTTTTTGGGTGTTTTTAACCTTTCCATTCTGATGGTTATTAGATCATGATAATCACCAATGAGAGGTTACAGTTTGCCCACTTGCTATCGAGCTCCTGCATGACTGTTGAAAAACTTGCTGAAATACGCTCAGTTTACACGCGGTAAATGGTCTGACTCTTGTACTTCCTACACCAGGGCAGCCATGATGGTGGTCTGCTCTATAATGTGCAGAAGGCACAAAGGAGGGAAATTACATTAATATTTGAAATAATGAAGCTGTGTGGTCATTAGGATGGTCTCCTCTGCTTCCATAGCAATACATTAAGCCAAGACAAGCGCCATGTATTTTACATGGTCCCGTCAATGCAGATGATGGATCCCTCAGCATAATGATGTCCTCTTACAAGGTACTGTAGGTATAAAGAAAGAAAGAGAGAGAGAGAGAGAGAGAGAGAGAGAGATGGTGTGTGTGTGTGGGTGTGTGTGTGTGTGTGTGTGTCAGACACCAGACTGTTGCCTGTCCTCTGGTCACACGATTGACCTGATTTGCCTTCTAAAGCCTCCAGTTCACCATCTGAGGGAGCACATGCTGGTATGCAAGCTTGTTCTGTGCTATACATACACAGCACAGAGCACACACACACACCCACACACACATGCATGTATGCACACACATAAGTCCACGCACATACACACATGCACACACTTGCACACACACACACACGTGCACACACAGGCGCGCGCGCACGCACACACACACACACACACACACACACACACATAGGTACACACAGTAACCCTGGCTCACCTTCCACCTCAGTGGAGATTTTGGCCCAAATCCCCCATGTGGTGCAGTCTGATCCAGCGATATGTGTGACATCAGATCCTTGGCTAATATTCGTCTACACTATGTCAACTGACCACAATGTGTGTGTGTGTGTGTGTGTGTGTGTGTGTGTGTGTGTGTGTGTGTATGTGCGCGCATGTGACAAGGCAGGGGGAGGTAGTACAGTGACGTCCAGGCGATAATCAGTTAGGCGGTAGGGTTCAGTGCTTATTGGTTCGTTTGACTGAAACGGACTTCAGAAACAGACCAAGTAAACACACACACACACACACGTGTCTTGATCACATTTCACATTTTATTTCATAGATTTGTGGGAAATGTGTTAGCAGGTTTCACCAACCCAACCAGGATGAAGTTAGTGTTTTGGGCCGTGGCAGATGGAAAGAGAGCACTTTTCTGAGGAAGCATAAATCCTTTTGCAACAGGAACCTAGAGGGTTTATAGTGATATTGTCTTTACAGGGGAGATTTTTCCCATTCAGATGTCAAAAGCATATATTGCATTTTTATTCACATCTCACAATGAACTGTCTTCCATACTCCCCTTAGCTTTCTAATGTACCCTTGCCCAGGTCTGACAAGGTTATGTCAGGCAATGTGCTCAGAGGAGCTATTGATTTCCCCTCCAACCTCTCCTCCACCCCTCCTGCTTCTTTGCGGCATGGTCAGGTGATCACAGAGACACACATTCAAAAACAAAAAAATCTGTTTTTATAAAAAATATATATATATATATATATAAAGTAGTGTTCTATTGTCATAAAATGAGTTTCTTTCAAGTCCATTTAAAACAAAATGTGATAAATTAAAGAAGAAATGTTGAATGAAAATGGCAAATTCTGATGCTTTTTTACTCTTATTAAAAAAGATAAAAGCTTTCATCTTGCCTGAGTGAATGGAGAAATTATGCAATAAATCATGATGGGAAGCCATTTGTTACTTTGTTTGTTGGGAATTTTGTGAGGCAAAAATCTGTTTACAGCAACTTCACAGAAATGGGCTTTGTTTTTTGAGTGAGAATACCAATTTAAAATATGCTTTTCCAATTTTGTCTTGAGGCAGCATCAAATATGGCAAACGACAGACTACAAAACAACAGTGACGTTTCCATAAAATTATTTTTTCTTAACTGGGACAAATATAGAAAAAATATACTAAAATGTAGATGTTGTCAACAATAAATGTAATAAACATAATAACAGCTTGATGAATGGTGCACTGCCAAACAGTTTATGTGTCTGGAGGTCTTTCTATTGTCCTCTAGAGCTAGAAACAGTCCACAACTGGACTATGTTTGTCTGGTTTGATCATGACACAAAATGATGGTAAGTGAATCACGTGCAAACTTAAATATGTGACCTCATCTCTGACAGTCGCTGGTGAATATAAAAGGTATTATCTTAGAAGTATGTGTACAGATTTCTATGGGGAGTGTCAGTAGAATCCAGCTCTGTGGCACCAACAAGGCCACAGATGTGTAACGCTGTTCTGTTTATAGCACACTGGGTGTCTGCATGTACAGTTGCTCACAAATGCTTATTTACGTCATGCCGAACCTTGCAGATTCTTGTGGCCAGTGTGTCTGTTTCTACCGAAACTGTAACTCAGGCTTAACTCTGTGCAGTCCCTGTACAGTATCCCTGGAATTAAGGTCAAACTTTTTGGCCAGTGCCAATGTGCAAAGCAGTGTGCCTTTTGTGTAAAATGATGGAAAGTAAGGGCTGGGGTGGTCAGCCACAGATATGCCATATCAGATGCTAAAATATCAACACCAAACCTTCTGGAGTGTTTCTCCAATAATGAATGAATAAGATGAAAGAAGAAATGAACAGTAAACAGCTTTGCATGGTTCTTGTAGGCCTCCAGTACAGAAGACTGAGTGGCAGAAGCATCTCGAGCACATCTTTGCCCTACTGAAAGCAGTCAAGGTGTTGTTGGCTTTTTGTTTTTCCTTTTAACCCCTTTAATCCCCTTTATTTGCCTCTTCAAGCCAGGCAGGTCAAGTCACTTGTATAGTCATCGAGGACCTTTGGAGACAGATCACAGCGTACTGTTTCTGTAATCTACAGGCTGTCATAAATTAGAAATGTTGGTGAAGATGAGAGGTTGTTAATGTCCACAATGGGTAAGCATGCAGATAGGAAGCGATGTTTATGTAACTTTACTAAAATAATGAGTACCAACCTTTTTTGTCATTAACATCTGTTCAAAATCAAAGCCTAAGTAAGTAAGTGCCAGTGTGTATTTTCAAGAAAATACACACATTTTCAAGAAAATACACACAGGCACGAAGTATTGACTAACAGCAGCTACAAAGTAAACACGAGTATGGTTACCACATTTGAAAACCCCATTGACTCGACTGAAAGTGTAGGAACAATATATTTCTGTTTTGCTGATTGAACGCTCCCCCAAATTTCACCCCTCTCCCTAAACAAGGCCTGTTTCCATAAGAAAGGGCTTTGCTAATGTGATTGCTGTGGTCATGGGCCTGCACTGATCTTCTTTTTACGAGGGAAAATGAGGTCTGATTGTTGAAGGCGCGTCTTGTGTGTCAAGGTCCCACAGCGAGATAGACAGACAGACCGACTGGCCGACAGTGTGAATGAGTGGCAGCGTGCCAAAGCCAATAAGAGGCAGCGTTGGGAGTCAGGGGGAGGGGAGACACTCATGTATTATTCATAATTATTCAAATAATCCCCACACAGTGGAGTGTGAGTACTCGTGTGTGTGTGACAGTGATTTAAGGTTAAAAAAATAATAAAATAAATTAAAGATGGATTATCAGTTGCGCCGCTGCTTCTCTGATTTTGGATGTTAACTGTCAGAACAACCTGGATTTATGTGTGTAGTCTACAGAGCAGATACAGCCACAACAAGGCGGTGCAATGATCTGAATGTTGTATCACAGTATTTAGCATGCCATTCATCCCAGCACTGTCTGGCATCATCTGCATTTTGCTGTTTGGGTTGAAAACCTGCTCACTTTGGTGCCTTTGGTCCAACCTTGTAGGTTTGAAATTCTTCTGATTCCACACCTCTGATTGTTCAGCAATTACAAACAGTTGCCCAGTCAGAGCTTTGCAGGCGGGATTAAGGACCTATCTGCTGAGCTACAGGATTTAAGATCCAAGAAAGCAACAACAGAAATGTGTCAACAAGTGCAGATTAAGTAAAGAAGCTGTTGTACAGGTTGTTGTATGTTGATTTACAGAAATAACAACTCTTAAATCTATTTCATGAAGCTAACATTAATGAACAGATGCATAATTAGCCTCTAAGAAACTGAAAAAAAACTACAGTGTATATTTATGCATGAGTTAATCATCAATGTTTGATCTACATCTATTCAAAATCTCTGTAACTGAGAGAAATGTGCTGTGCACTCACAGACAGTAAGTAGTACAGATGAATTGCGTGTCTTTGGTGGACTTTCTTTTTCCCCAAATAGCTACTTCCAAGGTCAGAAGTTTCTGTTAATGTGCTGCAGCTTATATAAAAGTTCTTGACGAGTAAATAATATTGACATTAACCTAATTAATTTCACGGTCAGCTCAAACACCCTCCACTCACACACATCCTTGCACACATTAATAAATGCACACAAAGTTCTCTCAATATCTCTGATACATCATCAGACAACGTGCAACATTTTAAGGCCCTTGAATGTTGATCAAATGAGAAGTGAAATGCCAGAGATGTACTGGGATCATAAGGATGACTGTGGAGTCAATGCTGTCATCACCTCTCCAACGTTGACCACCAGGCCACCCTAAAAATATACTTAATGGCTTTTCTGCTTCATTGCCTGCTGCAAGACAAGTGAAGAGTTGAAGATGAATGGACAGAATAGAAAAAGTCTAAACAAGACCAGACCTCTTTGCTAAACTGGGGTCTGCTTTTGGACAACCACAGTCCCTTCACTGACTCCAGATATGGATCCTAGTTAACACAGTCTTCCATTATCATAACCAGCACAGGTCTGCCTCTCTCATCACTTTTGGGAACATTACAGACACTTACTGGAGACTTACCCTAGCCATAACCACTTCTTGCCTAACCCTAACCCTAACCCTAACCCTAACCCAAGTCTTCACTCTAAAATTTAATGATTTACATTAAGGGGACTTGAGTTTTGTCCTGACAAGTACGGCGAGTTCCCACAATGTGACTGTGTAAACAGATTTATGTCCCCACAACGCGAGTAGTACATAGACACACACACACACGCACACACACACACACACACACACACACACACACACACAAGATGACACTTAATGTCTCTGACGACAGAAAATTTAAAGAAATTTTAATTAGTTGAGAGGAAGAGTTGTTTATCATATTGCTGCTGTTAACACTGATGTTTGATATTTCATCTTAATTACTAAGCCATCTGCCCCTGTCTCCACTGCTGCACCTTCGCTGATACTCTATGTACGGTATATTACCTTGGCAACAGAAGTTTCTTACCTGCCATGCCTTTAATACTGATTTGAAATGAGTTGACTTGTTAAGGGCAAGCTAACCTTAGCAACAACCACAATGGCATTCATCAGTACTTGAACCTCTCCGTGTCTACACCAACATCATGTTCCTGTATCCTTCACCACGATTGTCTGAATTCAGGTTTATTATAGAGCAAGTTGACAGGTTTGTTTGAAAGTGTGTTGTCCTTAAATTTACACATGGGACTGCGAGGCTATTTTTCATTTCATGAGCAGGACCTGAATCTGCCATGTTTAAACGTGTGTATGGAAGTCTAGGTCGTACTTGCGTTCATCTATGTGTGTCTGGTCTCAATACAAGTGACCTTTAATGAATTAAGGGGATCCCACTACGGCTTTCCCAGACACACGCTGACCTTTCAGCATGGACGGGGCAAAGGGGAGTTGTGTGTGTGTATGTGTGTGTGTGAGACTGTGGGCAAATGGAGACAGAATGTGTCTGAATGTGTCTAGAACAAATTAGTTCATAACATTTAGAACATAAAAAACAAAAAACAATCACAGTGCCTGGCATTTATATATATATATATATATATATCAGTGTTAGCACACCCTTAGCACACCCTTTAATATATGTATTAAAGGGTGTGCTAACACTGTTAGATATGGCCTCTCAAACTTCTATCACCCCAGTGCAACTAGGGTAAAAAGATGCGATTTTTGTGCTGTTAAAACTTTTCAAAAACTCAACAACAACACCAACATATCTTCTCAGAACAATGTCTTAACTACTCAGATGTGACTGTCGATAGTTTTCACTGGGACCACTTCTTTCATTGGAGATACTGCCAACCAATCACAATCTGGAGAAACTCGGCAGGCAGACAGTCTTAGACATGGATCATATCTTGTGCAGAAAGTTGCAACAGTAGAACGGAGAGATGAAGATGTCCGCCAGAGAAATCCATTTTTAATCTTCATTCATGTGACATTTTTGCTGAGCATGGTTTTATGACGGTGCATGTTGTGACTTTGGCATGAAACACTGCATGTTATAATCCACCAATGCATAAATGCAAAATTTCTGCATAAAAGTGGTAAATGTGAAACTCAATATAATGCTACATATAGAATTTTAACAAACTGCTTGTTCAGAGAGAGATCACGATTGATTACAGCATCTGACAACAGCGGCCTCAATGAACCAGAATGCAATGCAGATCTGGGTTTGTCTCTTGACCTAACATTAATTTAGAATCAAGCATAACTTTTATTCAGTTTATGTTTTTAGATTTGCCTTTAAATATCAGATTGAGTTACAAAAATCTCCAAACCTCGTCCTTGTATGATATCTGAGCAGGGCTCAGTGCTGATTCTCAGAAATGAGCAATGCATCACTTCTTGAGTAAAGCACCGATGTCACTATGTCATGTCACATCAAGAGTAGTTTTAATTTGGAGACAAAACAAAGCACAATGCATTGCTGTCCATGTGTCTGTGCATTCAGTATGCAAGTCTGCATGCTTTTGGCAGGGCTCTCTCCTCTTAAAATGAGCTGGGGGAGGGCCAGCTTCCGCACCCTCTGCCCGCCCCCCCCTCCTTCTCTCTTTCTTTCTCTATGTGAAACGCCTCGAGCATCCATGGTGCTGAACTGTCTCTAATCGATTTGTCTGTGAAGGCGAAGCGTCACACTCAGAGCACCACAATGCAATTCTTTCTTTCTTAGTGACATTGCGCCCCCACCCTGAACACCTATAAGGGAACATGAATGATGCTGAGAGACTCTTCTGCTGGGATAAAGAATGGGAACACACTTCAATCCACCACCACCAACAACAATGTAACTCTATTACTGATACTTGTATTATTGTATAGATGGTAACTGTCTTCAGTAGTGTTAGTATTATCACTACTACTGCAAGTCTGTGTCAGTGCAACCATTGCTGCTTTAAAGACTTGGTGAATATGCTGTTATGGTATCTGACCAAATGACTCACCTCCGACCATCATATCACTTTGCTAGCTACTGCCACCCACAAGCTGAAACAGTTATCCAGTCAAATTACATTTGATTCTGACATTTATTTGGCGTCTAGAGAGATAGCTCAACAATTCATGCAGAAATGCACAACGAGAGCTTAAATTTATTATTATCTGTCATTTTACTGTTTTAATTTCTACTAACAATGAACATGTGTGCCATATAACTGCTAATACAAGTACTTCACAAGTAAAGTGTAGATCAGAGTAAAAAGTAAGGGTGCTTTTTTTGAAAGGAAATTATAAAAAAAAAGAGAGAAAAGAGGACAAACAAAGACAAATGAGGAAATAGCTCAGTTATTTTAGCCACATTTACTTGCATCTTAAGCTAATATGTCCTTTGGCTCGGTATGTGTGTCTGTGGGTGTTAGGGTCAATGAGTAATTACAATGGCCCTGTACCAGCTCTTTAACAAAGTGTTACCTCAACATGCTGGTGCTAATCTATGTTGGTACCATGCTGAGTTACACAAAGCCAACACTGACCTGCTGTGTACAGCCTGACCCAGCATCTGTATGCTTCTGTTTGTGGCCACCCGCTGTGTGTGCATGTGTGTTTGTGCGTGGGTGAGGGCATGTGGGTGTTTGTGTGAAAATGTGTGTGTGTGTGTGTGTGTGTGTGTGTGTGTGTGTGTGTGTGTGTCTCAAGCACACACCTGAAGGGCAGTATCTCCTGTTTCACAGCAAGGTCACAGACAGATGGAACAGACGCGCATGCACATGCACACACACACACACACACACACACACACTACAGACAGATTAATATCTTATTGTTGTGTGGACTCTGAAACATCTACGTTAAAAAGAAAAGTCAGTACTGAGCAAATCAGAAGAAAACTAGAGTGTAATTTTCTCTTTTTGAACACGCACACACACTCAAACATGCACAGAAAGCGTTTCACACATTTCTCATTTACTCCATTCGTGGAACAGTTTAGCAGGGCACAAATGGATTCGTGTGTAACTGGCAGAGCAGCTGATCAAAGCCCAGCTACAGCTTGGTGTGTGGCGCTCATAGCAAAAACGGGGAGCGTCACATGAGAGTGGAAGATCTGCAGTTGGTGACGGAGGAAAACCACAGGTCACATGAGTCCTTTTGCAATAGCGATGATAAACATTACATTCCCTTATGAAATGATAAAATAAAAACATCTTTTCTAACTTTTTTTAAATGTTGACTAACTCGTCCTTCTTAAGTCTGACTGTTACTACATAAACCACACTTTTAAATCAGCTCTGAATATTACCCAAATTCATTTTCTCCTGTCCAGTTCCCGACTGTAAAACTTTCACATTTTTAAAAGCGCAGTTGTATTTCACAGAAATGCACATAATCCAGAACAGCACAAAAACCTGAAATGAGGAGTCTAACTTTCATTTTATGCCTAATTTCTTCATTTTTTTCCTCCAAACTAATTACTCCAGCCAAGAACTAAGGGCCTCAGAATGCTAACAAAGATCTTTTTGATGTGTCAGGTTGGCTGCCAGTTTTTGTAACTTTCCAAAACAGACAATCTAACAATCACACCCACTTTATGCAGCAATTGGCCAGATGTGTGGAGGTCCTTAGCTCTTTTTTCAGTCTTCCTACATCTACTTCCGTCATGTTTCGAATGTGTAATTTTGTCTAACACCAGCAATGCTTTTGAGTCGAGACTTTCTGAAAGTGTATCATTATACACATTTTTCCGATTCTTTGGGTAAAGACACGCAAGGGAGGCAGGGAAGCAGTGTAATGCAGCTAGGTGGAGGCTGTGACAGCAGGCCCTCAAGTGTGACTATTAGGACATGGATGCGGATGTCACGTCTTATGAACTGAGAGGTTTCGAGGAGCTCTCACCTCCTGATCGCCTTATGTTGCACTCAGGGTAACAGAGAAAACAAATGTGAATCAAATTTGAAATGACAGTTTCTACCTTTTGGGACAATAAAAATAGAGATTACAGAAGCACAAAACTAACAATAGAAAAAGATTTGGATGTGACATTGTGATCAGAGTCCACAAAAACTTTTACTCTATAAACACATTTTATTGCTAATATGCACATGTCCCAGTTTAAGATCCACAAACCAAAATGAATATTTTCTAAAACCCATATTTGTCCAACCCTAACCTGTGTGTCCTGCAGACTTCTCCTTCAAGGAACAATTTGTCATGACCTGCTCACATAGTGTGGTCAGTTTTTAACTGTAAAGTGCAGGTGTTAGCACACAGGGCTGGATCTGGCTGTCCAAACTCTTTTTTAAGGCTTGCCTTAACCTACTTAAATGCAAAGAACATGTGGCTTTGCAGCATGCAACGCTTTGACCAGTAAAGAAATGCACTTCAAATAAACTGATTACAAGAAGTTTGTACTTTAAAAGCACTGAAACTTTTTAACTTCTTTATTCTATGCAGTGAACGTTTGTCAGCTTGCTTACAATGCAGTACAAATACATGTTAGAGAGTGTCTGTGTACCGCTGAAGGGACGAAGAAGGGTTGGCGTCATACTGAGAGACACTGAGACAGGAACTGAAGAAAATGTGAGACAGAAGAGGCAAAAAGAGACCGCTTGAAAAACCTGGACAGAGAGCCACAGAAAAGGGGGGACGAGGTGAAAGAAAGAAAGAGAATGAGGGGAGACAGAGCTGGAGAGACAGAGAGCCTTTAATTGCTTGGAGGGAGCATGACAATTGAGAGGAGAGTAGAGGGAGGAAAATCTCCAGCAGTATTGATCAGTCCGGCTCTTCCATTTCAGTCGCCACCAACCCCCTCCTGCGACTCCCCCTCCACCCAATTTGCACCCGTAATTTAGATTGGAGTGTGTTTCTGTTTGTGTGTGCGTGCATATGTGTGTATGTTGAGGTCATTTTGCACAGTGTTTGTCCTTCACTGTGTGCCTACATCTCTTTTGTATTCATTTACTTGTTAATGTGCCTGTCTATCACGTGTCAATGCAGAGGAACCTGAGGTGCTGCCAGAAATAGTGCAGTAAACAGAGTGGACGCTAACTATGTTTGTGTGTTTCTGCGTGTGTTTCTGGGATGTTTTCATAATATATTAGGAGTGAATTTTCTCTATGTGATGAGCTATGCTCAAAGTGTGCATGTAGATGTTTGTGTCCGTTTTTGGTGCGAGAGTATACGCTGAAGTGTGTATCTGCACCCGTGTGTTGTCTGAGTGTGTGTAGCAGGTGACGGGCATGGCGGTGGTGGCGGTGGGGGGTATCCTTCCTGATCGATCTCCTCTCTCCCTTTGGAATGACCCTGCACCTCCTCCTGTGCCTCCGCCTGGGCCTAATGAGACACTCCTCATCATGGGACCAACACACACCGACAAACACACAGACACAAACAAAACCTATACAAAAAGAAGAAGGACAACAAACATAAAAAGAAGTATGAATGCAAATATGACAAACAGCATTTATGTGTGAAACAGAAATGATCTATGGTCAGATTCTTGGAAAGGATTATAAAGAAGCTGTAACGCACAGATTCACACACAGATTCACGATCTCGGCTGGGGGGGGGGTCATTGTCAAGGCTACGACCTTCCACCCCTGTCTTAGTCCCAGACTGAATCAATTCCTAACCAGACAGACCCCCCCCCCCCCCCCCAAAACACAATGACCAGAGCCCTGCTGGTTCTGCAAATAGGAGAGACCACCAGAACCTTAAAGACTCTGTGTGTGTGTGTGTGTGTGTGTGTGTGTGTGTGTGGGGGGGGGTTTGTGCGCGAGTCAGAAGAGGTGAAAGGCAGCATGTCATGTTAGTGAAACACATAAACCCATCATACTACATCATCACACTCTTACTGTAGTAGTACAGCATGTCATCTATGAAGGTACGTTCAGACAGGAAGTTCAGATTCAATCTTTCCCACTAGAGGCACGTCTGAGGATGACGATGCTGGCTGTTTGTCAAACACTCAGGCCGGGAATTGTTCTGTATGGATGATCATGTTCCACAGAGGATGACTTTTCATGATATTTGTTACCCTCTGGACTTTCACCTGGCATCACTGATCACTGAATTGTTATGATTTCCCCTTGCCAACAGTTCTGTTCATAACAAGATATTTTCATAGAAAGTAATGGTTGAATCAGTGATCCCCAGAGGTTGACCTCTATGTCTCTGACGATCCCCAGCACTATCATCACAACTTATATACAAGAAACAGTTCACATTTCCCATATGTGTCTAACAGTTTTAGCAATGCTTGCAGCACAGACTCCGGGGATGGCTTTGTCAGTTGGTCTGCCACATTAGTCAAAACTAAAATATCTCAACAGCTATTGGATGGATTGTCAAATAATGTACAGACATTCATGGTCCCAAGAGGATGAACCCGACTGACTTGGTGATCCCGTGACCTTTCAGACACAGACTTTCTTCTGTGATTACAACTATTCTCTAGTTGCAATCATTCCCAGTGAATGAATACATTGTGAAATTAAAGAACTTCTCATTTAAGTGGGGGCTGTCTGGAAGCCTCTTAAGGTCCCCTGGAAACCATTCAATTAACCCAGTTTGAAGACCCTTGGCCTTTAACTGCTGAAGGATAATCAAACATTTCAATCACAACAAAAGCGTGAGTTTTAGTGGAGTGAAATTAGCAAGATATAACTGTTCCATAATAGAGCTCAAATGCAATCTTAATTCATATTGTGACTCAGAATATCTTTTTCCAAGAGTGTTTATTTTTAGTAGTTATGAATCTTTGTCACATCCTAGTTACATTTGTGAATTGGTTTATATCAGGCACATTTTAACATTTCTTTTAGCCACTGTAATACTATTTTTGTTGGCTACAATTCCAACAATGAAGACCCTTCCAAACAAGTAAGACCAACAGTGGACGGTGATCTGTATAGATGCAAGGTTGTCTGACTGAAAACATCATATATTTAATAATTTCACTATAAGTGTCAGTCAGCAAGAATCTGCTTCTTTCATTAGATGTCTGTGACCAGACAAATCATTCCAGCATGGCGTGGGAGGATATTACATAATGGTGAAGGACACTTGCTGTTAACACTGTCTCACCTTGCCTTAAGAAGGTGCTCAAATACCTAAAATAATTTCATCTGTCTCATTTCTGGAGAGTCTCCTGAGAGTTTTAGCATCCCATGATGATCTAAATACTTCATCAGAGGTTGCTCCACTCTGAGCAGAGAAACAGGACTTAAATATCTCTTAAATATAGCCATTGCATGGATTGGCATAGAGTTTGGTACAGACATTGATTGGCTTCAGAGGATGAATCCTTCTGACTTTTATGAACCCCTGACATTCCCTCTACAGCCACCATGAGGTTGACATTTGTGGCTCAGACTGTAAGATCTTGACAACAATTGGGTACAATGAAATTTGCTAGAGACGTTGAAGGTCCCCAGATGACTGTGGTGATCCCCTGACCTGGGCGGCTGTGGCTCAGGAGGTAGAGCATCCACTTATCAGAAGGTCGGTGGTTCGATCCCTGGCCTCGGCAGTCTATATGTCGAAGTATCCTTGGGCAAGATACCGAACCCCAAATTGCTCAAATTGCTGTGCCATCAGTGTGTGAGAGAGTGTGAATGGATAACGCTTGTTATGAGCAGGTGGCTTAGCTGCCGTATGAATGTGTGTGTGAATGGGTGAATGCAGACATCGAGTGGTCGTCAGACAAGAAAAGTGCTATGTAAATACAGTCCATTTACCTTTACTGTAGTGCCACCAGCAGGTCAAATATTTAGTGAAATATTTCAACATCTAGTTATTAGTTTGGCACAAAATAGGGTATAGACATTTCATGGCCCCCAGAGGATGAATTGCAAAAACTTTGGTAATCCTTTGACCTTTCATGTCATCCATCCTCAGTTCAGTGCAGTAATTTGGTCAGCTTGTGTGTTAATTATCAAATCTCAAGCCCCATGTTCAGTCCAAGTGAACTCTGTGTTCGATGTTCTAAATAAGTCATTTGTCTGTCTGCTGGCGTGCACTGCAAATTGCCCCTTTCCCTAATGCAACATTACTGGACGTGGATTGTTATGAAAATGAATGATTTTCCTGCACATGTTTTTATATCTTGTGGAAAATCTGAAGTCTTCCAAATCACTCACTCACAGCTGAAGTCCAAGCAGAGTCATGAGTTGCCACTTTGATTTTGTCAGTTGAAGTCTAAAGTCACCAGATATTTCCAGTCATGTGACAGGAGTCCACACCACTGCAGGCTTTCAGCCATGTGGTGTTTTTATTTTAGGCAGTTGTTTGTCTGTTTGATTACTTTGTATTTTTGGAATATCTTAACTCTCTCTGCTTGTCCACATGAATTCAGGCTATGATGTTGCCCTCAGACAGCGCCCACTCTGTCTTTCATTGTCATTCATGCAATGTCCTTTATGTACAGCAAGCTCTGTCTGTGCCTCAGAGCAATATTATGAATCTATATACCTCCAACGCATGTGTAGTAAAGTAACAAATGTGTCAGCTGTGTATTGATCCCAATACATACTGAATGGATTCAGCTCGGTCAAGAATCCGTAAAAATTTAAACCAAAATATTTAGTTAATTTATGTGTTAACCTAATTACATCAAATAATCAAATGCATGGATAATGCAGTAGGGACTGCATCAGTTTTCCATACTGTATAGTGGAGTAACTTTGCTTTTACTCTAGTGGCTTTGTGAGCTGAGGACTACAAAGAGTGATTTATTCCAACAGAAAAAGCCTATTCCATATTGAGCACCTTTCAGCAGCCTCTTTAAAACACTTTGGCCTTGTTAAACCATGCAGTACCTGACCGCCCCGCTCAAACTGTTTATTTGACTTGCTGCTGAGAGCACTGCTGTGTGTGTGTGTGTGTGTGTGTGTGTGTGTGTGTGTGTGTGTGTGTGTGTGTGTGTGTGTGTGGGTGTGTACAGGCATGTGTGTAGAGGTAAAATGTGTGTGGATGTGAATGCCAATTTGTATTTGTGTGCATGTGTGCTTTGATAAGTTTATAGAGTACATGTGCATTCAAGCTTGTGCAGCCATTCTGATGCATGTGTGTGTGTGTGTGTGTGTGTGTGTGTGTGTGTGTGTGTGTGTCTTCTGTGTTCACAGTGGCGTTAGGCCTTGCTTCCTTCCTTCCTGTTCAAGGGGACCTGGTCCCTTTACCCACCAACGCTTCTCTCCTCTGGGATGGCAGTTTCAGCTTGTGTGTGTGTATGCGTGTGACACTTGGCTGAGCAGGGTGGTCCTAAAGGACTAGTCTATCGGTCTAGTTCCTGATTCTCAGAAACACACACACACCTGCACCATCACACCAGCCAAGCGCCCCAAATATAACCCAAACCATGTGATACTCAGTGGCTGACCCACTCTTTCTTTCACACCTGTCCTTGCCTGCTCTCTCTCTCCTTTTCCTTTCTTTTTTCTCCTGTGTTCTTTCTTTGTCAGTTTACCAGAAGTGTTTTTCCTCACCCCTTCTCAATTACGAAATGATGAAGTTACTTCCCTCTCTCATGCACTCACAATAACACAGCAATGAACACACACACTCTCCCTCTCTGTCCCTCCCTCCCTCGCCCTCTTTCACACACACATACAACCACACACACACACACACACACACACACACACTCTGACTTGTGAATTGGGTTTGTGTAGGAGCACAGGGATGGTTTCAATATTGCATCATTGGGATGCGGTGCGGCTGTGTTTGGGGTCAGACCGCTATCATGTTGCCAATCAGCAAGGCAGCTCAGAGCCCTCATCAGCTTTTGATTGCATTTAGAATGGCTAATTAAATAAAATATGACATTATGTAAATGTCTGTGTCTCTGCCATATGGCCCCAGGCTCTGCCCCCCACCCCCGCCCCGCCTGTCTCCAGCACACCAGGGGCAACCAAGTGCGCTCTATACGTGTGTGTGTGTGTGTGCGTGTGAGTGTGAGTGTGTGTCCGTCCATATTGTGTGCGAAAGCAACGGAGAGTGAACAAAGTGATTGTGGGCTGACCAAACATGGACAAAGTTTCTCAAGGCTTGCTTATCAACATGGTGTCTTACAAGTTTACCCTCCTTTTATTTTGTATTTCTTCTCTGTGTTTCGTTTCATTTGAAACTGTTCAGACCAGTTTTATTTAGCTTGTCTGACAAAGTCTCTATTCAGAAGGTGCCGTTGATCGTTCACCATTTAAAGACCTTTATTTGTTTCCTTGTTTGTTAGCAGGATAGCTATAAAATGTTAAAGGGTCAGACTAAATTGCCATGGAAATGTTTGGACTGTTTGGAATAAGTTAGATTTAATCACACAGATTTCTGTTTTTACATGTTGAGGTTTTTAGATACTGTATCCATATTTAGATGCCTGCCTCCAGCCCAGTGTAATGGAAAGGAATGGAATTTTGCCTGAGGTGCTTGAAGCAACTGAAAAGCAGCTTTTGCTTTTGAAAAGCATGTGAAAAACTGAATAGCAATGTGTCTTTCCAGAAACAATGTCCTAGTTACTCTGGATAATCCACAGACCACACTGTGAACATTTTTCACCAGAACTTATTTCCACCAAAGAATTACAGTGGGCGTGTGCTCTTAAAGAACTACTTTGTCTGCCAGCGTCAGAAGGCAAAAGTGTTTATAGATGTTCCGAATGGCCATGCTCACAGGCGGGCAAAAGCTGGTGGTCACAAAGAGGGGCGAGATACAATTATCGTTTAAATATGGGGAATAATGTGGAACAATCTTTCCTGGAAGGCATTCAGAGTGGTGCATTTGGTTGTTCATGTGAAAAGGGACAGGATTGGTGGTGCAACAGAGGTTTCAGGTGCTGTTCAACCATGCAACAAGCACTTCAGATGGAGTGTATCAGTGTTTTTAGTCACACTGAAAATGGTGGACAGTGAAATCTTCTAGTATGGACAAGACTCCATTGTGTTAGTGTTGTGGCAGAGTTTTCAGAGGCAGATATTTATATTATGAGATGGAAATGATCTGTTTGATGAGACACTGCTAATTTATTTTCCTGCTTGTTTTAATGAAATTTGGTGGAGTACGACCCAGCTCCAAGGCATTCTATCGAAGGATTTCATTGCGCGATAAGCAGTTTTCATTGTTTTCTCTCTTTTCTCATTAAGCCTTGAACTTGGAAAATCTAACTGATTTGTCCTTACAGTCCTTGTGATTGGCACCTGGAGGGCACAACTCACATGCCTTTTCACTTTCCACTGCATTGCTAATACTCTTGTAGGGAAACCATTCATTTCTTCGCCCTAACATGACCACCGGCAACCATATGTGATATATGGACCCAACTGATTCCAATTGTGATGAACAGAGGTGAAGTGCAGCTAACCTTTCCAGTTGAGACACCATCTTCAGTGCTACACCTTCCACTCAAGATGGCCATTTCCTTGATAGTTTGCAGGTTTTCCACCACTGACTTTGCCCGGGCATGGTATGTGTGCATTTATGTCTGTGTATGTGTGTATTTGTGTATGTGTCTGGGGGGTTGCTGCTTGTCCCAGTGATAAGGCGTATGGAGCAGGCCCAGTGTTACCAGGCCAGTCACACATACAGATAAGAGCAGATAACATTCACTGGAAGAACTGCTGCAGGCTCGACACAGCACTGTGTGTGTGTGTGTGTGTGTGTGTGTGTGTGTGTGTGTGTGTGTGTGTTTTGTAACTGTTGTGTGTGTGTGTGTGTGTGTGTGGACATATAGGCCTATAAACTGTGTACATCTGTGTGTCTGGGAGCAATCTTTTGCACATGGGTTTGTGAGCATGCCTCCCTACAGAAGATTATGAGGGGTTATTACTGTTAAAAAAAAGTTTTAAAGAAATCCTTTGTTTTGCAGTTCCCTGTGCCACACAGTGCTACTGATTCAAAAAAGGCAGCCCACCACAGCTGTTACCAAGGCTTCAGCCCATTTCTTAATGTGTATATTTCTTTAATTTTCAAACTTTTCCAGGGAAATTCAAACGAACACTACGCTTCAACACCTCTCTGTTAAATTTTCACATTCTTGGACACATTTAAAGTTTGGTGCTGCCCAGTAAAGCCACAGCTTCTACGAGTGATGATGGATGACTGGGGGTTTGGTGCCTTGTTGAATCCATTCAAAGATTGTTGTATCTGTTCTGACTTGGATTCTCTCAGATATTCTTGGGTTTAAAGCCGTGTACTGGTTTTGATTCAGAAAAAAATAGTGTTTAACTGAAAGATTATTTTTAAATAAGCACTGGGCTATTGAAATTGTACAAAAGGAAAATGAATTGGTCTTAAGAAATTGCTGTCAGTGTGTGCTGGTACAGTAACATGATTACTTTTTTCCATAATGAGTTGCATTAGGGATTAAATGTTTTAATTCAGCAATAGTAATTTCAGGTCTGCCCTCTTACTAGGACTTGAGCTGTACTGAGTTGGAGGGTGAGTAATGTCGCTGGGATTCAGCTAGCTATTGATGGTCAGTAAGCATCTCCACAACATATCATAAGTCTTATTTTCTCTACACCTGCTAAATGAATAGTTTGATGTTTTGAGAAATATGAATAGTCACCTTCCTCTTGAAAGTTAGATGAGAAGATTGATACCAATCTCATATTTTTATATTAAGTATGAAGCTAGAGACTAGAGGCGATTACATTAGCTTAGCATAAGCTCACATTAGCGTAGCATGCCCACCTACACCTCTAAAGCCTAATTAACTGATTGGATCTTGTTTGTTTAATCCATACACAGAGTCACACAGCACTTCTGTGCAGTATGTCCACTGGTTACCTGGCAAAGCTCACAATGACAACAAGACTGTCAGAAGTTACTGCTGGTGGTTGTTGTCCACCAAAAAATAGTTCCAGCAAACCAAAATCCCCGTAAAGTCTCACATTGGTGTTTCAGCATTACACTTCTCCCTGATTTCTGTCTTTATTCTCAGGAAGGGAGCCTCCTGGTTTGAGCTCAGTACTTAGTATAATGGCAAGAATAAAAATTTCCTAAAATTCTGAGCTGTTTGTTTAAATACAGAAGATGTGACACGTGGGTGTGGACACTGGAGGTGTGCGGAGTCACCTGTGACAGCGATGGGCTGAAAAATGGAAATGAATGTAATCTACCTGTATCAACTCCTCCTGGAGATATATATATATATATATATTATATTTTTTTTTTTTTTTTCTAGGGATTTGAACTTTACAGTTGCAAACTGGATTCTCTGATTTCCACACAGCATTGTCTTAAAGCAATAGTGATCAGACTGGATGTTGGGAATCTTCTGTAGAAACTGTTAAAATACTTTCTGTCTTTGTGTTTGCTTCACGTCCCTTCTCTTTTTTAACCTTCTTATTTTCCTTCTTTTTCATAACCCAGTGTGTCTCTCTCTCTCCCTCTCTCCTCTCTGTCAATACACCATAACCAGACCGCAGAAGGGGCTGCTGCAGAGTGAGAGAGGTTGTGGTTGGCACACATACGCCCAGAGGGGCCCAAGCCTGTCAGCTCAGTAGCCCCACATCTGGAGACTCCCGCTGGGCCAGCAGCCTCCCTCCAGCCCTCCTCCACCACCACCACCGCTCCCCAGAGAGCACTGAGCATACATACCACACACACACGCTCGCACACACACACAGACACACACACAAATGTACATGTACATACATACACACACTTCAACACCTCACTCACTCACACACACACACACACACACACCAGCACAGAAATGCACACACATAGATACCTACATGTAAATTCACAACATGCACACATACAGTCATGCATGCATCACACACAGAAACACACGCACACTCACCCAAACGCCCACTCACACACACAATTTACAGGCACACACATTAAACTCTAAAACATTATGCTAATCTACAGCCGGCGGCAGAGGATGGCACTCTGCTCGGCCTCATGCCAAAGTCCCTTTCATTTTTATAAGATTAACCATGAGGAAGGAGAGAGAAAGAGAAAGAGATTCTGCTGAGAAAAGTTGACTGGACAGCAACACCTACTCTCTCACTCTGATTCTTCATAACACTTTGAAACGTCTGCTAATATAAATACAAACAACAACACCATTAGACAGCAGAGTTAAACAATCAGGCCAGACTTTATGTACTGCGTCAGTTGACATATCTGCCTGTAGCGAAGAATAATCAAAAGCGGAATTTAGCTTATCTTTTGGGTTTGACCGATATGGAATTTTGAAGGCCATAACCAAAATATACCAGTACAGTCATTTGATACCTAGGAGGATAATAGTTCAGTACTCTGCTTCATTATGATCTTCCTCCAATTTTGTGCTTCATGTAATTTTCTCTTTTTTATCTTTCACAGTTGCTCAAAAGAGACATTCTGTTTACCCTTTTTGTAGTGTAAACCTTCTCTCATCATCCTCTAAGTTCTAGTTCTCAAATGACGTGAAGGTTAATATCTGCATTTGTAAACACATGGAGGGATAGAACACCATTCTATGCCTCATTTTGTGTTTTGATGATAGTGGTGGACAGCACTTTCTCACTTTCTCATGGCTTATTTATGCCCCCTTGGCCTCCCTACAAAAATAGACACGTCCATTTCAAACAATGTCAGCACCACTGTCCAAATACTTCTATGGGACCTTTACATTGGCATGGATGTTAATGAATACATCCATGAGAGGGAAGCTCAGAGTCAAGAGTTTCTTACAACACCAAACATGGCGAGGACGTTGACTACACTGCCCCCTCCATGTATGGCTCCCAGAGGCATTTTTTGTACCTATGCTTACCAAATTTGGTACATCTAGGTGAAATGTACCACGCTACTGAACCATTTTGGCACATCTATGCACAAGACCCATAAAATATCGCATCTTTCACCACCATGCATGTTTTCAAGCACCTTTAGCCTGTCAAAAATGTAGTTCACTGTAGCATAGAGAGAAAGAATAATTCCTTGCATTAAAATAGCGTTACATCACGCTCTCATCCTTCTTCACAGTTGCTTCTGTTACTTATTGTGTGTCCAACTGAGCACAGCATCATGAATGCTTTTGCAGACAGTGTCCAAAAGTGTTCACCGCTATCTCCATTAGTACTGTTAAATGTGTTTTAACCCTGATGACAATCTTATCTCCCTGCCTTCAAACAGCTATACGAAACACGAGCGGTCAGACATGCAGATAGGCTGTAAACAAACCCCTAGGTAGCCAGATTATCTGAACTATGTATGGAAATGATTGAAAAATGAGCACACATTAAAATTTGCTTTTAATCCCTCTTTAAACTAACAGTCAATCTGCGTGGAAAACTACAAAAAATGCCAGGGCAGGTTTAAACCAGGAAGTCGGTCAGCGAAATGTAATAGACACTAATAAAGGGCAGAGTGGGCAATGATTTTAATGTCTGCCTTCCATTTCTCCTCCAAATAAGTGTGGCAAAGCGTGGATTTTCTATCAATGTCACAGTATCCTCAGTGAGTAAAATGTTCTAACTGTGAAGAATGACAGTCAAAACTTTTAGAAATCAGTGACGTCAACACAGACAAAAGCAAAATGTACTGAGACAGAGAGGCAATGTGAATTACTGGATACACATTGAGCAAAGTGTGAATGATATTAGTAAAATATATGACATCATTAGATAACAATAAGAAGAAAAGAAGTCAGTCCTGCTCCGTTTCCTGCAGTACAAGAGCAGGGAGAGCCAGTCGAAGGCCACAGCGCACTAACTCATTGCCAGTCAGTGTGGCATTGTGTGATGATAATAAGGATAACTTCCTCCAGGATAATGGAGCCGAAGCATATTCAGGCCTCTGTGTGCGCTGTCCCCGAGGATGGCCCTGTCTGCTGTGAATATTCTGCATTTAAATGGTCCATTAGAAGCCAAACAAACACAGACAGGCCTCCATACTAATGACCAACGGGGTCCAGGGGTGAGGCAGGGCACCCGCCATGTCTCAGTGTGAGTGTGTGTGGATGCGTGGGAGAGACACAGACACTGTGTGTATGGGGGTGACATGGTGTGTTGGAAATAAACAGGGAGAATTTAAGTGTGTATGTGGACTGGACTGGGAGGCTGATTGTGTGTGACACGGGTCAGGAGGGTATGGGGTAGGGGTGATGGAGTGTATGGGCTCCCTGGCCAGAGGGGAATCCTCTTCTCAGTCCCAATGGGTGCCCATTTGCATGTCTGTTCCATTTGTGTGTGTGTGTTTGCATACGCTCACATTATCCATCTTCTGAATAATATGTCTTTGTTGGCTTGCATGCATTTGCGTGAGCATATGTGCATATTGCCTGTCATATTGTCATGTGCACGAGTTTGTGCCCATATTCACTTGAGCACATATCTGTGTGTGTGTGTGTGTGTGTGTGTGTGTGTGTGCATGACATAGAGAGTTGCAGGGGTTATTCTAATAAGGGGATGCTAGTTATGGGCCCCAGGCCCTGGTCAGCCCTTTGCTCATTATCATTATTAATATTTGAGGAGTAGCCTGTGCAGGGCGGACAGATGCCCTCTTCTCTCAGCACTCAGCTTCTCATGAAATGTGACAGGGCACATCCTCACTTCCCCTCTGCTGTTTATCAAAATACAACGGCCGAGGATTGAGGTGTCTGAACTCGGGGGGGGGGGGGGGATGAGGTTTGATTGCATTTTATTTTGACGAATGCGGCCAAGATCACAAACACACCACTGAAGTACTTGAGTTTGAATTTTGCTCAAACAATGGTGCTATGGTGCATTCATACTGAACACAAAGGGACATTTTGGCTCACTTTATTCATGCACATTTGACCATTGGATTGTCTGTGCAGTCCGGGTTTATTTGCCCCAAGCAGCCAATTGTCCCAACTGTACAGAAATGAGCTGCAGCCAGTTGAATAAAGTGGCTTGAAACACTGTTAACTCATGAAGATGCATCTTTGGCTAAATTTGCACTGAGTAAATTCTGCATCTACCCTCACCCACTCGCAGTTTCTAATTTGTATTGTATGCAATTGCGCTGTTTCCAAAATTTGCCTCACATTCTTTTGCTTGTATTAGCCGATTGGCATCCACGGTTTCACATCAGCTTCATGATCATTGACAGCTGTGTGGCTAGTCACATCCATTTCATGGATCGACAAAACAGAACGAAAGACTCACACACTGCACACTGTCCTTTACACTTGCCATCAGAGAAATTGAATCATAACTAACAACGTTTAGGTACACAGACTGTCATCAGGTTAACATTTATAGTTTTGATTAAATTGTCTGATTACAAGTTTAGAGGACAGTGTGAAGGAGTGTGCCAGTGTACCACTCACCCAGCTGCCCATTGTTTTAGCAATGCTAGCAGCATAGCTATACATATGCCAGTGTCAGTGTGATGGTTTGCTGGTTCACTACTTTGGTCCAGATTAAAATATCTCAACAACTATTGGATGGAAGTCTGCCACATAATTCCATGCTGCCCTTCAGAAGAATCATAAAACTTTTGGTGATCTCCTGACTGTATATCTGCCAACATCAAGTCAAATACCTTCAGTTGCAGTTGTACTCTGTATGTAGTGGCAATTAGTAAATGTTAGCATGCTGAGATGCTAAGCAAGAATGGTTAAAACTGTAAAGAGAAATGCATGCAGAAAATCATCAGCGTGTTAACATTGCCACTCTAAGCATATTAGCTTGCTGACATTAGCATTTAGCTCAAAGCAGCCTTGTGCTTCACAGAGCTGTTAGCATTGCTATGGTCACTCTTATTTTCCTTGCTGCACAGTGGACAGTTTAGACAGACGTGTTAACTGTTAGACCTAAGGGCACAAACTGTGAGAGAGCCAAGTGTTTGTGACACACGCAAACAAACAAACAAAGAAAAAAAAACAATAAAAAAACAATGCTTTGTTTTATTATTGATCGATTGATTGTTCAGTTGAAGTATTTCTGGGCCATTGGGCATCAGACAACCTGCAATGCCAGTGCCAGATTGACAATGCAGCTCAGAATGATTACTCTGGACTTGGTATTTTTTGGGAAAAATTCTTCAGGTATTGAGTGCCAGCAGTGATAGGAGGTATGTCTTAATAGCCAAAGAAAAAGAGTGCTGTGTATAAATGTTAAGACTGCAACAGACTGTGCGAAATTACAGATATCACTGCACTGGACACACCGTTTCATTGCATCTCTGCACAGATTTTTATACTTTATAGTCCCAAATATTATTTAAGGAGGAAATAAGCATGAATAAACATCTAAATATTTTACATTCTTAATGTTAAATGTAAAGTCACTTATATCTACAGAACAGTCCATTTTTTTATATCACCCAAGTTGCAAAGTTTAGACCTAACACTAGAATGTGGTTTGGGCAGTGCAGTCGAATCCACAGCACTGCCATTTGGGAGGAAAGAAGGCTGTTCTGCTCTCTTAGCTTTAACTTCAATGTACTCAGTTGTGAGTTGAGAAGTTTCTTTACTTAAAAACTTTGAAAGAGATAATCTTTGGAGGCACAAGAGTTATAAACAATTCACAACCTGACCATGTCTTTTTTTTCATTTTTAAATGGTTGGTTATTCCAAATCCATCCATCTGACTAGCATTATTATTATTGCATTATGTATTTTTGCATTTCCATTGCTAATCTCAATCCATCCAGGGAGCTGGGTGAGAAGAAGAGCTGTATCGACTCTGTTAACCATATTCATAGAGCAAGTGAGAACGACAGACAGACAGAGAGAGAGAGAGAGAGAGAGAGAGAGAGAGAGAGAGAAGTTGTTTGTACTATTAATTGCTGGAAACAAAAGCAGCGGTTCTTCAAACAAGCGCTGACTCCTCTGTGATGTATTTGCATATTCATGAGAGGAAAACTTTTCATTTTTTTATCTCTGTTGTTTGCTTGGGGGGCGGTGGGTTTGCGAGGGTGATTTGTTTCTTGTGACATTCTGGGAGTTTTTCCTGAATGCTAGCCACCCAAAATAGCCCAGCTAGGGTTAAAATGAATGCAAGCACTCAATTCACAATCACACACACATATTTTACTGCACGAATCCACATGCAGAAATGCCAGGATCACTGCAAACTTGAGGAAGGCTCTGTGCAGTGTGCCCTTTTTTAGCGTTGTTGTTGTTGTTGTTTAGTTTACTTTCACACATACACACATACAACCATATACATGTTTTCTGTGTACATGCACACACACACACACACACACACACACACACACACACACACACACACACACACTCTTTTCTTTTCCATGATTCAAGTGTACAATCTGATCATCTTCTGATTATTGTGTGTATGTTTGTGTCTTCATATCTGTTTACATCTCTGTATTCAAACTACAAGCAACATACAGCCTAGACAGACACTAAAGAATCCTGTACACACACCCACACACACACACACACACACACACACACACACACACACACGTACAATACTGTACACATACAAGCTCTACAAAAGACAGGGAAAGTAAGACAGTGAAGTAACAAAATGCAGCAGCAGCAGAAACAAGCAGGCAACAAAGCGAAGGCATGTTATTAATGGAGCGTTGTCGAGCGAGGTGTTTATTTTCGACACGTGTGCTAGTTAACGGCAACAAACACTCTCTGTGTTGTACACGGGGCCAAAACAACACGCTCGGGGACCGCACCGAGCCAAAAAAATGATGTCTTTTTTTAGTTAATCGTATATTTACACAATAGCAGGAAGCAGAAAATGCAGGGTAGAGCAGCCAGGCACCACATGCATTAATAGGTAAGGATGGGGAATTAGGAGATGAGGAAAGAGAGGGTGTTTCAGAGAGGAGGGTTTTGGTAAAATGGAGGTGGATGCATGGAAGTGATTAAAGTGTCGTAACAATCGCCACTGTGCAGTTGAGGCTACATTCAAACAATGAAAAGCAATGGTGACAGTTTTGAGACCAATTAGACCAAAAGACCAAACCAATTAGACCAAAAATAAAAAAACAAGCATATCTGGGAGCATTACTGGGAGTAGGGTAGTATGTGGATGGAAGGGGAGAAGTAGTTGCTTACCTTGAATATTAATGATTTTATTAATACTGCATGGTGGAGATCTGTAGCAAGTACATTCAACAAGTTCAGTCGTGGCAACAAAAACTTTTCAGTCGCACTTGTACTGCACTGATACTGTGGCTATGAGCTGGCAAAGGTTAAGTCAATTTTGAAAGCACTAATCATGCCATTGACTTGTCCATTGATGCATTGACTGGTGCATCAACTCTCAAGATTTTTTTTACAAATGCAACTATGCAACCAGTACTGTAGTCATCTACTTAAAATGACCCTTAAAATGAGGCAATGTCTCCCTCTGAACCCTGAACCACTGTTGAGTTCACATGGTTATCTGACAAGCTTCGAACAAAAAACATTCACAGAATCCACGCATTTCACATTTCACATTACACATTTTTGTTCTTATAACCCACTTTGTAAGGTCCCCATAACGCACTGCTTCCTGATCTGTCTGTGACCTTGTTTGCTTATAATGAAGCACTTGGTGACACTCTACTTTAAAAAGGTGCTATTCAAATAAACTGACCTACATACTTAGTACTTGTATGCATATATATATATATATATATATGTGTGTGTGTGTGTGTGTGTGTGTGTGATGGTCAGCTTGTCTGTTTCTTAAAGCGACAAAGAGACCCTCCGCCCCCACCCACTCAATTCTGATGTTGGAAGGTGTTCGGGGAGGAGGTTTCAGATGCTGTCTGACAATACAACAAGCACACATAAAGTGTTTCTTTGATTTATTTCTACCATTTGAGAGTATGCATGTGGCATGTTTGCATTTGTGCTGTGACACATAGTATATATTTGTGTGTGTGTGTGTGTGTGTGTGTGTGTATATATATGTATATATATATGAATGTGTGCAGCAGAATGAAGTTTGAGCCTTATCGTTGTTTATTCTTAGATTCACAAACTAAGACCTAAAGCTCCTGCCGTTCAAACAGGGAAACCCCCCTGCGGCTGTGAGATCCAGCCTCCCCACCTGTCAATCTCCATTCTGCCCCAGGGCCATACCAAGTCTGTCCGGGGGTGGGGTTGATATTAGCGGTATCGCCTTTTTCCACCCCTAAGTTGTTTATTTTCATTTTAAGCTGACATTTTAATACACCACTGTGCAGGTTGTCTGATCCTTTGCCAAATATGAAGCAAAAAATATCTCCCCTCACACAGTTGTCAGCTGGAGGCAAAAAGGCCGAAACTGAGGTTTGACGAAACAGTAGACCATAATGATCGCTAGCATCTGTATGGCTGTGCATGTGTGTTTAAGGTACTGTGTGTGTTTTGATGGAGGGGTGGGGGGGATAGGCGTGTACACACAAATATGTGCCTTCAAGGTCATTTTGATTACAAAGCTTCAGTAACTTTGGGGTAAATTGCCAGTTCTGTTCATCTAATGTGGGTTTTTGAAGGCCAGTACCAACATTTTTGGGTTAGAGCTGATACTTGGTCCTGTTACAGTACGTTCTCTATCTTTAGACAATTTCAAGACAACAAAGTCCAAGCAGTCAGTGTGTTTTTATTCTCAAGATGGAAAAGCCTTCAAAACAGCATTTAGACCAATTCTTGAAAACTAGATTAAAGGCCCGCTTTATCCAAATTACAAAACAACATGTTTTCTCAGTTATCTCTAGCGGCATGTATCCATGCAAATGCTTTTGGTTTTATTTGCTTGGGGTTTGTAATATCTAAGTATTTCTTAGATTTCTTACTCCATCCCAACACAATGGATTTCAATGGAGTCACTTTCTTCTGAAGAAATAGTGGGTGCAGCATGTTCTTTGGATTACCCACAGTAACAAACACATTATGGTTGAACTTTTGAACTGTAATTTTTCAATACAACATTCATAAGACTTTACTTTCAGGTAAATGATGTTGCAGGAGCAAACACTGTACAACCATCTGATTCAACAGAGCAAGCGACCTTGCACCCTGACTGCTCTACAATATGTTTGCATTGATCTGTTCACTTAGCACAACCGCAGACTTTTCTTACCCTTAATCATATTTACAGATTAACAGATATCGTAAAAAGCAAGAATTTTTAAAAGATGAACACAATCCAGCACAGTCATCCAATAATGACGTTCTCATCTGCCGACCAGAGAGTCAATATATCATCCACCTGTCCACATTACAGCCTTTCTCCACTGATTGGATGCATTTCTATGTTTTCAGACTGCAAATGCAGAGATGCAGTGGTTAAAGACTTCAAATGCATTATCTTAAAACTGATTTCTAGTTCTTTTTACACCACTCTTTTCTTTTCACTCAATCACCACATAGAAAATGTGATAAACATTCAACACAAGTGCAGATTTCTTCTGCTGACAATATTTTCAATCTCGTTCCCAACGAAGAGAAATCTGTCTCTGTTGCGTCGACTCATTCACAGTGTGAATATGTGCAAGGGTGCAAAAGGTTTGGCTTTGTAATCAGTTTGAAGTCACATGTGAAGAAACTCCGCAGATTATCTACCTGGTGCTTGCTAGAAGGTGTGCATGCAAACAGAAAGGGAAAAATAGCTGCAATAGACAATATTTTTGTGTGAATCGACGGTGGGAAAATAACAACACGTCCCTGTACCTAAATGACTGAATAGGTTGATTGCCAGTGACTCTGAAAACGATATACCGTTGGAGAGTAGCAGCGACAGACATACTGGACCTTTGTCGTCACATGGTTGACATTGTGAAATGGCTGCAGTTTTCAGAGGTTTAATCAACAAAAGATCATGATTTGGATTAAACATGCGACTGTTATGTGCATTACGTAACTTAGGTGCGTTGGCTTTCAGTTTCACACAGGACAAGAACAGCAGTCTCGTGGGTGGAAGTCCATTCACTCCACCTTCCTCCATATGCACACTTTCTTGCTTTTTAAATTACGTTACCTGACATCTTTATTTGCTCCTGTCATAAGTACTACAGCCACTGGAGGTTGCCACCTAATAATGAATGTAGATATGGTTCGCAATAACCGACTCGCGCAGCCTAAACTATGCCATACAATCATTTTTCTGGTGAGGACAGGATGGAAAGTCTGTGTTCTATCGAAAAATGTGAGGTTTCATCAGACTGTAAACTGTAGTGCAGCAGTTTAAGAATGTGAACTGAACAATATCAATAGTTTTTCCTCCCTGTTCCTTTCTTTGGTTTTTTAATGTTGTTTTTGGTATTTGGAAAGTTCACAAACTCTGTACTCATACTAAGGCTGGATTTGTCATGCAAAGTCTTTTACTCCATCTTATGGATTGAAAACAATGTTTTCATGTGTAGTGCTGTAAACACACTATGTACGACTGGCTGTGAGACTAACAGCATGTAGCAAGACATGTGCCTACACTCACAACCACACCCCATTAGACAACACAGACGCTGCCTTCAAGTGTGGTTGGAAACATCATAATTATGAGTTGGGCGCACATGAATAACTAAACAGTTAAGTGGTAAACAACACTGGGAAAGTTGGTAAGTAATATATTTAGAATATATTTTGGTGGCAGTTGAAGCACTTGCTCTCTGTGCACATGATAAATGATGATTTGTGCTTCTACTTCCATTTGGGATTTTAATTAAAATGTGCTCATCCTCATTCTGCTATTTAAAATGTATTAAACTCATTTCTAATCAAAAGACTAAAATGCATCGTGAGGCTGCATTTTTCACTTCTGGACTTTGGTGTACAATTTACAGAAAGTGCTTCATCAACAGGTGGACACACTTTTACTCATGGTCACACACACGCACACACATACACTCATACACTCAAAAAGCCATCAATGTGGCCTAGCGACCCTGTGACCTTGTGAGTGTTAGTCTCAATTCTGGCACTTAAGCCTCTGTGTCTTTCTTCAAAGGCTGGCTAATGCTTTCCCTGAGGGCAAACACTGGCACAAACTCCCTCCCCACCTCCATTTTCAGTTTCTCCTCACTCTATCTCTTTGTCCATATTTCTGTTTTTCTCCTCCTTTGCTAGTTGGAGCTCCCTTCTTCTTCATTCCTAAATCCTCTTTCTCTTTTTTCACTGCCCTCCAATATCTCAGTCTGTTTCTGTCTGTCCCCCCTTATTCCCAGTTGTGCCCCCCCCCCCGCTACTTATGCATGGTGTTCAGCAGGGGAGCCACGAGGCAGAGAAATAATTCAAAGTCTTTGCATATTGCAGGCGCTCTGGTCAGCAGTGGAGCCCCGTTGCACTGACACATTAGTTTATCTGGAGTGACCCAGCAAACAGCCTACGCCATGACAAATAGCCTGGATGCTGCTGCAGCACACACACACACACACATACACACACACACAGAAGGCACAGGCATATGCAGAACACACACTCGGCTGTCTGTGGGCCGGGAAGCATGCGTGCCTGCGGAGCAGACAGCTTTAAAGAAATCTCCAACCAAAAAAATGGAGAAAAAAAAAAACCAAATGAAAGCAGCGAGGGAGAGAGGGAGTGAAAATAAAGATAAAAAAAAAAAAAAACTAGAGAGATGTACTGTAGCATCCCTTTAGGTAACAGAGTGATTTTCTGCATTGTTTAATTTTTAATCACTTTGCCTTCCCCAACATTCCTCAGCTCTTTTTTGCATATTCTATATATAAATATATAATTAATGTCTGAGAGGCAGATAAAAGAAAAAAAATACAATTCTCACAAGAGCGGCTGAGAATCATTTGTTGTTCTGGAGAACAAATTAATGCCAACGATAAAAAAGTGGAGTTGCTGAGGCCACGTTTTTTTCACCCCTCCCCCCTTCTTTCTGTACAACTTTCGCACATCACATGTTCCTTTGTTCCACAGGCGAAGCTTTGCTGGTCATTTTGGTGTGTTTCTGGAACAAATCGTCTCCCGGAGGCAGGCGGGCTGCAGACTGGCAGCTCCTGTACGCACCACTGGGAGGATGAGAGGACTGGTGGAGAAGTGATGTGCTGGATGCCCATCAGAGGCGGCCTGATGCAAGCAGCATATAGTTGAAGATATGTTCATGTTTCATGACTGTTCCTGATATGACCCTGGGTCAGATTTGTGTTGATGTCTGATCCTCCCCCTTTGCTTAAAGTTTGTGCATGTGTGTGCAAACTGTAATGAGCAACAGGCAGTTCCCCATGATCGATCTGTTTGAAAGGATTGCTGGCTCCGAATTGGACAAAGCATCATACCATTTAAACTCCAAGTAACAGCAACCTGCTCTCCTCTGCCTCTGCCACTTCTAACGACTGAAGCCAGCATTTAGCTCTGTGTGTAGGCTATGAGCTATGAGAATTTCAGTAAGTGGCAGCCTTCTCATTTGGAACAGGAACATTTGTATACACTTGTGCTGGTAATACTTTTGTTAGTTCCAACTCTGAAAACGCTTTGTTACAGATCTTCCGCAGTAAATATAGAGCACTAATAGGAGGTTTATAATAAGCTGCTACTTTGAATGAGGGTTCTTACTGTGCTGTTGGGAGCGGGAGTGGTGGGCTAGTCACACAGCATCTTATGTCTAGTTTCCCCTACACTAGATGAATCGTGCTCCCCTGCACATGACAGAATTAAATGTGATTTTCCTAATTGTATACCTTTTAGACTAATGATCCAAGACATGGAAGACATGCACAGAGCATTGTCGACATAATTTATACAACTCATACAGAAACCTTTCCATAGATACTCTTGTGACCTGTGCTGCTGTTGCTCCACAGTAATGAATCAGGGCAGTTGTGACTTGAAGTGACTTCATTTACACTTCCATTATTGTGTACATTAAGTTTTTCTAAATTATGGGCTGTGATATCTATATTTGTGTCATTACTGTCAGAAAGTCTGCATCACCATTCTGCATCTATCTATCAGATGTCCTCAGCCTTCCCCACCTGTCCCAGGAGATCCAGCTACTCCCTCCTGCCTGCAGTAATCCCTTTCCTTTTCCATCACCTGACCTTGCTCACCCACATACTCACCTGCTTCCTGTTTATCTAATAAGCCCGGCAGTATATTTACCTGCCCATTTTCGCCCACACTTTGCCAGATTGTCAGTGTTGTTTTGGTGCCTCTTGCCATTGCTTTCGAGGCATTTGACCCTTTGCCCTGCACCTGTCTGCCTGCCCCTCTGCCCTCATGCACAGACAAAAGATTCTCTGCCTAACCACTTTGTATAAGTTTGCCTGTTTGGACAGCCTTGTTGGTTTTGACACTTTACCTTCAAAAATTAAGCACTTTATACACTATGCACACATACACATCAGCTAGTTTTCTGATCATCTAGGAGCTTATTTTACTAGGCTTTTTAAGTTGGTTTTATAGCAGCATGTAGTGGCAACCCAGGAATACACAGTTATTTAGTGTTGCACATAAAGTTAGGGGACTTTGAGGAGACAAATTAAAAAATAAGAATGATGAAAATTGAGGCAGCAGAGGCTGAGATACTGAGTTCAGTATGAGGCAAGCTCCAAACACTTCCTATTACACAACTTTATAGTGTTTTTCATTATACCCCGCCTGCCTGGTGGTTGCAAACATCTTTCAAATCCCAAGGCACAAGCTTGTACTACAGGTTTTCTATTAGAAATGTCCACTGTGCCACACACGGTACCCAGTCAATTTCTACCTTTTCTGTAAAGTATGAATTTATGACCACACTGAAGGAGCTCCTGTGAGTTCCATTCATCTGATTGTTGCTGGCATTGACACTTGTGGTATACTTTAACTGACATTGCATCTCTGATGCTCAACTGTCCATCAGTATCCAACTCTTGCTGCTGAGTGGCCATAGTCATAGGTGACGCTGAGCTCAGCTGGCATCAGGCTTTAGCTCCAGCAAACTCATCACAGATAGTTTACACTAATTATCTAACCAGATTTTTGTCAGACAAACTGAATGTGGGTTTTACCTCTATCATATACTCTATTACATCATATCCTTTGATAACATGTTGGTTTGTCAAATGTGCAACTAAAACAACCTTTTAATCGCTTAAGAGTCATGAACACAACTTAATAAGAATGACCCAACTAAAAACTTATGTGTGTATATATATATATATGTGCGTGTGTGTGCATGTCTGTGTGTGTGTGTATTTGACATTGACATCTCTGATGCTCAGCTGAAACCCTCCCTCTTGCTCTTTGAACTGTTCGAGCAGCGAGGCTCAGGGTGTTAGCAGGGAATTTGTCCAGCTTTGACAGGGCCGAGTCGTTTTTCCGCAGTGCTCTTTGAAGATCGGCCGCTTATCGACACCAGGGCTAAGCGCCGGCCCTCTGAGCTCCAGTTCTGGCACCACTGGGAACGCAGTGAGGTTAGCCTGCATCAGGATGTGGTCACACACACGTACACATGCACAATCCGATGCTCACACACACAACATGTAACATGTAATGAATTCAGTGCAAGTACACATTATACATGTGTACACAAAGAATGAAAAGCAGGCACACACGCAAACATATGTATGTAAGGAAGACACGTGCATTCACAAATCACGCACGCAGGAAGACATTTGCAAGAAAGATGTAGTGACATTTGGATGTGTGGGGAAAGAGATAATAGGGATGATGGAGATATGGGCACAAGCATATGCACACACTCTCACACACAAGCATACACACACACACACTAACCTTTTCCCTTGGCATACAAAGGAGGAAAACATAGAAATGCTTGCAAGAGGAAGATCAATGGGGCTTTGTGGCCTCATGGTGTGAAAGAGGTGAGCTGAGGAAGGTGGAATTTCATATTGGGATCTAACATCTATTGTGGAGAATGGACCACTACTTCAGTCTGGAACTCTGAACAGACAGAAAACATTTCCCTGTTGTGGCCATAAACCTCAACCTGCTGCATCCTCTTTCAAGCAAAGAAAAGTTTTGGCTCAGTTGGCTCTTTGATCATTTCATAGTTACATTACACTACAACCATGGTCATGATCCCAACTCTAACTATTTTTAAGAAGATCACCACTTAGCATTGTGTTGTGAACACAATGTTATATTACAAGAAGGCCAGGAACATCAAGTTTTGACAAAAGAATGCTCACTTAGGTGCAATGCTGGTATTTAATCAAAAAGCCAAGCTTTTGGTCACTAGACCTTCAGCAGGGTTGTATTTGATAAAGCTTCTGTAATCGCTGAACCTCTGAATGACATCAAACACAGCACACTTGTGCTTTTTCTTGCAAGCACAGATAAAAAACTACAGTTCACAGCTGTAGTTCCAAGGTTCTTGGATCCAGATCCCAAAAAAGTTTGGATGACGTTTAAAACATAAATAAAGCAGAATGTGATAGGTGGCTAATCCTTTTTGACATATACTCCATTGAAAACAGCACAAATACAGTACATTTAGGTTTGGAACATTCCACAGATAAACAGGTTCATTGGTAACAGGTGATAGTATCATTATTGGGTTTGAAAGGGGCATCCTGGAAAGGCTCAGCTGTTCACAAGCGAGGATGGAGAGAGGTTCACCGCTTTGTGAACACATGATTCTATAAAGGATATTACTACATGAGCTCAGGAACACTTCATAGAACTATTGTCAGTAAACACAGTTCATCCCAAATGATTGCGTTCTGTTTTCATTTATGTTTTACACAGCGTCCCAGGGTTGTAATACATAGCTCAACAGATGGTACCTATCATAACAACACAGAAAGCAACCAGGAAATCAAAATAATGTAATTGATAATAAAGTGATTGCAGGGAAATACTGCACAAAAATTGAGAAGTGCTTTACCTACAACCCTCGACCACATCAGTAAGCCTCCACATTTTCATCAACAGGATGTAGACAGCCTAACGTGTGCACCCAGCTCAGCTCTCTAGTAACAAGTAGCAAAGGTTTGTCTACATGTCCTGTCAGCTCTTTTAGATTACTATCTTTCTGTTCAAGGTCCAGTGATACTGGGCCAGGGCCTGTGTCAGGCAGAGAGGAGTGAAACACCCTGGACAGGTCACCATTCAATCACAGAGGTGAGGGAAAGATGATCATACATCTGTGGAGATCCAGAGACTGGTAGAAACTATGCCAAGGAGGAGTGAAGCTTTTCTGGAGGGTTGTAGTGGAGCAACACCTTACAAAGACACTATGTGTGGTTTTCCTATCATTTGTCACATATCTGTATGTGGACTGTAGAGAGGCAAAGCACTTGAAACAAATCCATGTACAGTACCATTCAAAGGTTTGGATGCACCTCCTCATCTGAAGGTCTTTTGTTATTTATAATATATCTCACTTTATAAATTAATTCCTAGAGTCCATGGAGTCCAGACAGTGGTGGTGATGGTGACTCTGTTGACTGATGAGGATGATGAAATGATGAAGCTGAAGATCTGCAAAGACTGGGTGGTGATGGGGAGATGGAGAGGTTCACATACGGGCAACATGAAAGAACTAAAGCAGAGAGAGAATAGTATTTAAAAAGACAGCAGTGTGATGATAGGCTGACAGTGAAGGTGTGTCGCTTTGCTGTTGGATAGATGTGACCAGGTGATGAGATCTGTTTGCCATGATGGCAGCTTTGCACACTGTTGGCATTCTCTCAGTGGGCTTTATGAGGTTGTTACCTGGAATGATTTTCACGGGTGTGCCTTGTGTTGTGCCATGGTAGTGTATCTATACAGTAAATAGCAAAAACCATCAAACCCAATGAAGAAACTGGCTCTCATGAGGGTCTGCCCAGGAATGGAAGACCAAGAGTTCATAACAGTTACCAGCCTCAGAAATGACCCATTAAGGGCACCTCAGATTAGAGTCCACATAAGCGCTTAACAGAAGTCAAGCAGCTGACACATCTCAACATCAAAGTATTGATATATAATGTACAAAATGATAAGTGAATAAAAAAACAACACCTGTATGGCAACCCTTCATTTGACCTTTTATGTAGACTCTGCAGAAAGGAGCGATTAGCCACAAATCTCATGATGGAAAATACTACTGCTAAAGACCTTGCTACACTAAGGTTTTGGAGGTACAGACGAGCTGCCGTGAGAATCCCAACTTTTTCTGAGGTCACATCTTTGCATGTGTAAAAGTTCTTTTCAAACAAGAAATCCTTTGCAGCACCTTACATCTAAACAAGGTCCAGTATGTTCTGTCTTCAACGTGGCCTGAAAGGAGACACAGACCATGTCGCGATGAACAAGTCGGCCTTGGCTTGAAAATGCTAATACCGGAATAGCTTAGACTATCGTCTGGAAGAAGATTAGACTCCAAGGCTGAAACCAGGTGAAAGGCCAGTAATATTTGATAAAGACAGAGTGGAGAGAGGCAAGGTAAATTTAAGAGGCGAAGGTAAAAGAGGGATATCTGAGGATTTCAGGGAATGATAAAAAGCCAGGGATTGTCAAAGCAGAAAGACTAAACTAGCTTTATCACCGTGGAGGAATTTAAAGCAGACGAGGATCTCTCACATGACCGCCCCTCGTCACAGACACACTGGAAATATTTTGATGGCTGTTGATGGACAACTTAAAAAAATGACCTTCTAATTGCTGTCTTTTTGTGTCTGGAATGATGCTTTGAAGATAAAGGGCCCAAAATGAATTTCTCTTTCATTATCTATAATCTGTTCCCATGCATAAGATGCCAGTGCAATTTGAGCTAAATCTGGCTATCAGAAGAAGGACAGCGGAAAAAAAAAATGAGTGAAATAGAAAATGTAAAAAAGATAAAAATGTCCATATGTTTCAGAGGCCGGCTATCTTTCCCTCTCACTTTCTTTCCCAGCTTCTGTCTGTGTCTCTCTCCCTCTCTGCTTCCACCACTGACCCCACTCATTAAAGCTGATTAAAACTTTTCCAGAGTGCGCTGTTTGCCCTCAGAAGACGATAACCTCTACAAGGCTGCTACATAAAAGAATAATAGCCGACTACAAAAGAGGGTTGGACAAAGAAAAAACCCCTTCGCCCGGGCCCAGCAAGGCCCCAATTGGAACATTTTAGAAAATTAATGAAATTTTAGATCAAATGAATTATAAATTAAGGAGAGGGGAGAGGAAAAAAGATGAATAAGTCATAAGAAAATGTACTCTTGCTATCAAACTGTAGGAACATGTTATCCTCCACCAGGCTTGAAGAAACAGGGTCAGGTTCAAGCCATGCGGATTGGGAGGAAAACAAA
Organism: Chaetodon trifasciatus; assembly: GCA_037975065.1. Classification (NCBI taxonomy): domain Eukaryota; kingdom Metazoa; phylum Chordata; class Actinopteri; order Chaetodontiformes; family Chaetodontidae; genus Chaetodon; species Chaetodon trifasciatus. The sequence goes on from JBBMOE010000013.1 coordinate 12,843,767, forward strand.
GGTTCCCGCTCGCTTGGCTTTGAAGATAATTGTTGCAACTGTACTTGAAAGGGGACTCTGGCCCCGGCCCCTACTGAGACTCAGTCGCTGCTTTTGTTGTTTTGTTGTTCGCTGTTGTTTTTTGGCGTAGCGGCAGCAGGGATTTGCGACATTTGGGAATGCTCCTTTTTAACAGAAATCACATCAAATGCAAGCACACGCTGAATGTGTGGCACTCTGGCTTTTTCTATCTAATTAATAAAATCCTTTTTAATGTGGCATTAAAAATAAAAAAAGGAGGCAGTGTGGCAGAGGGTATATAAATTGGTTCGTGCGAAGTTAGAAGCCTTGGAAAAGTTGTGGTTTGTCGGAGTTTTTTTTCTTTTCCGTGCACGAGGTGGTGGCTGCCGTGCGACATGACATTATCAGAGACGCGTGTGACTCCCCTCGATACTTGTCATGTTGCATTCAGGGGCTGTCAAATGTGACTGTGAAAAATTCATAAAAGCGAGTGCTCGGCCCGTGTCAGCTGTCATTTTGTGCTGGTAAAGCTAAGGTTACATGTTGTTGAAGTGTTGGCTGAAGTACTTAACAACAGCGCACTCTGTCTGTCTCTCTCTCTCTCTCTCTCTCTCCCTCTCTCTCTCTCTCTCTCTCTCACACACACACACACACACACACGCATACAAGGCATGCCACACACTAACACAGCTGAGGGTGTTAAATGGATCATTAGCACCGAGCTGAAGAGACACTTGACCTTCTCCAGCAGGGGTCAGAGGTCATAGGCCTGAGGAAACAAACCACTCTGTGATCAAAGGGCGGTCAACACTGGTCAGCCCCGCTGAGTTCATTCACTTTTACAAGCTAACCTCAGCTGTGTGTATGTGTGTGTGTGCGTGTGTGTGTGTGTGTATGTTTGTGTGTGTGTAAACTCGAGGAACACAATTGGATTCATAGCCAGAATCTTTAACTTGCCATCAAACCTTCTGATTTCTAATTTCCTAACTTTCTGACTGTTTCTCTTTGTTTGAACTCTTTTTAACACTCCGTAGCAATAAGTTATCTTTCTTAATTATGGTTAATAATAATAATGAATTACAGTGAAATATTCATTTGAGAGAATAATACCCACTGAAATTTCTTCCTCTCCCTCAGTGTGACCCACACATTGTTGTTCTCACCGTATCTCAATGCTGTGACTGCAGAGCCTCCAAGACTTAATTTCAAAGGGCTTATTCTGTTTGACCATGAACACAGAGCAGTGAGGGTGAATGCTTCAAATTCTCATTAACAAAGGCAACGCGCTATATTCAGCAAATGACTGAATGACTCACTTCTCAGCCTTGATACAACTGACGATCAGAAATCACATCTGTTGTTTTGTGCTGTGATCACTACAGCCATTCTCTCCACTAACATTCAGACTTTACATATCCTCCATGAGCTTGACTCGGACATTATCGGATTTGTATATGCAGATTGAGCTCAATGGGCACAATGCTGCCATAGGTTAGTATTGTCTCTATTCACAAAGAGTTGCAAAGTTTGACACAGACTGCCCTGGCAGGGTTTGATGGCACAGAGGAATAATATATATATACACAAAATCAGCCTTAACAAAAGCTCTATTTCCATGTTATGTCTTCCTGATGAAAGAGGTTTTAACAACTCTCTAAATATCTATTTGATGAATAAAGAGGAGATGAAATTACACAATCACATTAATCCATGACTTGTCTAGCGGTGTGCTCCAGTCATCTTCCCAGCAGCACAGCTGCAGTGCAACAGTGCTGCAGCCTGGAGCTATAGTCACACCTCTCGGCCTCTGGAGCGCAGAGTGAGACGGTGATGGAAAAATAAATGAAAGAAACACTGGATGTGAACGAAAGGAAGAAAAACGGGGTTGATATTGTGATCCACTTTCAGAGAGATGGAGTGAGTGTGGAGAACAGAAGCTCTTTGGCTTTTAAATCGCTTTTAAAGTTTATTATGACTCATAATCTCAGCAGACCTTTTGGAATCTTGACATACAGGAATATAAAGGTTCATCACATCAAAAAACTATTCAAATCACCTTCTGTTTGTTGTCACTGCCTTGAGATCTTGTTACCCTTGTATTGTTTCATTTGCAGTTTCTGAGAACCACAATATTTGATGATGTTACTTCAGCTGTGGGACTTTTTGAGGCGAGTGATACTTTTTAAAAATCTGTTTGATATTATTCCCCATATAGTTGTCATCTGACAATAAACACACTAATCAGAAGATTTTTCATATCTAGATTTATTCCTTTTTTCATTCAGAGACCAGGCACCCTATTTTTGAAAAAGCATCTTTCTTGATAGTACAGAGTTGTAATTTTGTTTTCATCACCTGTTCTTTTAGACTGAAACGAGTCAGGTGCATTGTAACCTTGAGGAAGATTTCTAAAGATCGGTTATAATATCCATGCTTCATTTTCACTGAAAACAAAAAAGTGTTTACACGGCTGTAGTACTATAGAATAGAAAATGGCTCAAACCCACATGGACTACTGATCTCATGACTCAGACTAAATGTAAGCAGTGCCCAGAATCAGACACTTCCTAACTGATCGACTGGCTCCTCCAGTTTGACTTATGGCATCGTATCACTGATGGTGCTCCTCTTCAGCATGCCTCTTAAGCCTGCTAGGTATGTTTTCCTCTAATTCCAAACATCTTTCTAATGGAAAAAAGGCTGCCTAACTACTTGTTATCCAGCATTTATTGGCTTTTTTTTTTTTTTTCTTTTTTTGATTATCCATAGATTATCCATGTGCTGGGACTCTCATCTTCTTCTCCCCTCAGATTCTCTGTGAAGGTAGCGGACAGAGGAGGAAGGTGAAGTGAGGCACGGAGGAGGACAGACAATGGTTGCAAACAGGCTTTTTGCACTAGCAGGTACCTCGGTCAGAATCCCCCGAGGCTGACATGTTATTCCTGTTTGAGACAATAACTTGCCCTTTGAGTCATCCAACTGTGTGTGTGTGTCTGAGAGAGAGTGTGTTGGATATTGTGTTTGTGTTAGAGTATAACAGAAAGCCAAAGAAAACATTCCCTTTCTGATCATACCCTGACTTTGTGTTTGTATGTGTGGTAGAGAGAGAGAATGGCAGTGGATATCTCTCTCCCTCTCATAGTCAGCGTGCTTACTGAGACAGGAAGAAATGAGGTTAACAATAGATAATCGGACATGGGGTGCGAGTCTTCCTTACAATAGGCCGTCACTGGCTCTCACAGCTTGTTACCGTATGCTCCTCAATAATTAATGCCCTCCTCCCTGGATGCTCTGCTCTGATATAAGGTTACTGCGCTTAGGGTCCCGCCACAGGAGGGGCAGCTGCTCTAACAGCTCAGCATTTCATTTCTTCTTATTTTAAATACCCATACAGGCTCCTCTCCAGCTTGGCCCTGGGTGCCCTTGTATGAGCAGGTCCTGGTCAAGGTCACAGGACTAATCTTTTTCAACTTAGAGTCAGCACTTCCTTTATTTTATTGTTTTTCCCCAGATAAAATTGGAATGTTTTGCCATTTTCTCTGAGATATGCTGCTAATGGTGTGCAGTTTTAGGAATTTATTTGGGTTAGAGACAAAAGAAGAAAAAAGTGACCACATCATTAGCAATGAAATCGGTAATGGGTTGCAGCCATGAAGAGAGCTAATGTAACACTGTTCTTTTTTTCAGTTTCTTGAAGTCTGCATCTGAAGTGTGAGGTGGTCACATGTGCCACAAACTAGGGAGTACCAGAGTACTAGAGTTGTGTTTCTGAAACTCAATTATTCTGAATAAAAGGCTTCACAGTAACAGCCTAGAATGTGATCAAACGATCAAGTCCACTTTGGTCAATATCTCAGTGGAAATATTATCTTACCTTTTTAAATACTTTCTGATAAAATAATAATAAAAATGACGATTGTGGATGCATTGCTCTGTTGTGGTTGAGGTATGAAAAATATGGTACATTTGAAGGATTAGCATATATATGATTTTCTACATAAATATTCTAACATGACTGCCTGCCTTCACTTCAGCTGCTCAGCATAACTGGCTAAAGCAAAATAATGGTACAGAAAATAACATATGTCTGTACTTAAAATATTCCAAAGCCAACTACACAATAGGCTCTTTGGAAAAAAATGGTACATCCCATGTCATGTTTATTTCAGATAGATTTTATTCTGTAAAACCAATGTTAACTTATCATGTTAAAACAGATTCTCTGGGCTCTTATTTTGGTGTCAGCAAACATACACATGTAAATTTTACTTTCATTCTATTTAAGGCAGTACAGTGGTATTTAATTGCAGGTGGTTATTGTGCGGATCATAATGATGATACAAAATTGCACATTATTATTCATGGAAAACATGGTGACCAGTGGATCTTACTGAAAAGAATCATCACCTATATTTGAGCTGCTGTTTTCAAAAAGGTTGTCTATCAGCATTATATAGCTAACTTGTTGGCAAATGTTAACATTACATGCAACATCGCTAACTTAGCAAGCAATCATAACTCAAACATATTTAATATATACCCCCTACATTTATGCAGTGACTGCTCCACTGGATGTAAATCTTTGGTAGTAACTGAATTTGTTGGTGCTGATAATATAATTGGTGCAATATTTGTGTGGGCTAGAGCCAAAATTTTTATTGATATCACTTCAGTTCCAACAGCCTAACACCTTGTTAATCAGCTGGGTGTTGACCTTGTTTGTTGCCCAGCCTCGTCTGTGACAGCACTCCCCGTATTACTCCTAGTGAATCCATTACACGTTGGATTACATGTTACTCCGTATTTCTTCTTTCTTACCCTGTCTCTCAAATCCACACAGAATGCTGACATCGCACAACTAGCTGTTGGGATGAGCTTTCCATGACCACACCTGAAGCCATGGAAGAAAGACAGTTAACAGCACAGCACTCAGCATACACGAGCAGCAGGTACAGAGCCAACATGAACGAAAATTAATATTTAGTGGGAATCAGGGCTATAGCTAGCAAGCTAAGACATGTAGCTTTCAGTTTCCAAGTGAAATGGGAATTTAACAAGTTCATGTATCCTCCCAAATGTTGAATGAGATGACAGAAAATGAGGGAGAGAATGCAGGAAGCAGCAGTCCATGGTTGGCATCTGAACCCGTATGCCACCAAGGCCCGCACGTTAAAGCTATGTTCTATTGAAAAAAGGCCGGGGGGAGGCTTGTATAAACGTTCATAGTTTATACAGTTTTACACAGGATTCAATCTGTAGTCAGAAGTTGACAGTGCTTCTCAACTGGAATTCAACTCATATCTTGGGAAACATCCACTGTGGGCTCAAGGCTAAAATGCTGTATCTGCAAATATGTCCAAAAGTTCATTTGTGCTCTTTTACAAAACTGGAAACTATGCATTATTTCTGTAGTATCAATATTGCTCATATTTCCCTCCTCACACAAACAGTGAGGAAAATTCATATTTAAATTTGACTTTAACATTGTTAATTTTTAATTAATGTCCCTCAGACAATCTTCAATCAGCTCACAAATAGGCTACCCCTCAACGACGTCTTGGCCTGGGGAACAATATTTGCGGCAGTGCTGCTCTCCAGAGAGAAACTTTACGATCGACTGCTATGGAAAGTGTGAAAACTGGAACAGGAAGTTGGCAGGCCCCTCACTGTTCTGACATATGCAGAAACCCCCTACGCACAGGGATCTGTCAGTCAGTTTCAGGGGCACAGCTGCAGCAGGGCATGGGGAGAATTAGCCCCCTACTGTGCCCCCCACACCCCATCCGTCCATCTCCACCCAGCAACCTTACCTCCTCCACCACTCATTCTTCCACCCATTCACCCCGGGACCATCATTTCCTTTGGCCCTAATCATGGAATTTCTGCAAATAATATGGTTTATTTTAGTAACTGAGGGGGTAGAATTCAAGCTCGTCAAGGCTGTCCGTTTCTGCCATTTTAATTCTTACTGTACGTGCTGCAGAGAAATGATGTGACAGGAAAAGACATGTCTCTGATGCTACTGTAGCAAGGCAGAGCAAATGCTAATAACTTTTGGTCAAGTGCCTCTTTTCACATTCTGCCCCTTGCACCATTTATCAGTGACTTGTTTGGTTTGTGCTTCTTTTCTGCATGCCTAAAGTAGTTCTTTATTCCTTCTCCTCACACATTTGTGGCAAATGAAAGATGGACAGAAGATGAAGGGATGACTGACAACAGAATGAATGAGAGGAGGATGATAAATATGTGAAATGTGCGTGGTAAGGAACGTAGCAGTCATTTTCTCTGCTTGCAGTCCTAAGAGCGAGGGAATGAGTGGCCATCTCTCTACACCGGGGATTATGTCGGTCAGCTTTTGTGTGCAGAAGGGTTTAGGGGTTCACACCAGATTAGGGACTGGAGGATTAAATTAGAAGACTTCAAGAAAATCCCTCAGACTCCGCTCAGTTTATCCCTGTGTAGGCAAACACCAGTTTAAATTAGCCATAAATACTGTTGTGTGTATCAGTGGTCAAAGTACATTAAGTACTTATGCACTTTTAATTACCAGAAAAGGTATTTTGATCAAATGTTGCGAAAGAGGAATTCTATTTATTGATTGCTTTTTATTGGAATTTCTACGAAAATGGTAATCGTTGCATCCTCTCAGGGCTCCAGTCACAGCAAATTCATTATACTAACTTGCTCAAGTTGGCAGATTGTCAGAAAATTAATGAATTCTTAGAGGATTATTGATTTATTTTGTCTTAAACCAACATGTAGAAATCTAGCAGAAATTTAGAAGGCTCCATGAAATGCAAATAGTTTTGTAGCGTAATCAGTTAGTTTGTAGTGCTTACAAATGGGTCATATCCACTGTAAAACTGTAAGAGACAATGCATGAAAAACAAGAGGCTGTTCTTTGGCCTTTTCCGTGTATTTTGCTAAGAGGAGCATTAATTACATCATGATTCATATCATACTTGTAGTCATTCCGTGCATGTTCCAGGCTTTCACAGTATGCATGCATTTTTCCATCCACGCAGAGAGCTTGTGTGCGACAGGCCTGTTAGTACTCCTGAATTCAAATCCAACATTTCCTTTCATGTGAGGCCTTGCACCACATGGCTAACCACAAACCAGCCTCCAAGAAATCTCTAAAATAAACATCTGCGCTTTCTTTGAGCCCGTCTCAGTATCCATATGTGGTGCTCAGGCCCGTGTTTTACTGAAAATGCCAGGACCCTTAATGACCTTGACATCTTACGTTTAAGCAACGAGGATTAAACCACGTTTTATACCTTCTGTTTTTTAAAGAAAGCATCCGTCCACCAAATCAGAGGGTGAACGCTTGCAAACCTAAACACTGGACCGCATAATGACAGCCAAGGCCTCTGGCAAAGAGGCCACAGAGGTTGTAAAATAATGTGGGGAGGGATGGAGTGGGGACTGACCAGTGCTTAAGTATGGGTTTCCTTCTGGGTTATACATGTCTTTATGTGTGTGCAGGCCTTGTGATCAGAGAGCCCCAGAGTGGAATGGTCGCCTCAAATAGAGCGCAACAAGCAGCTTCTCAAGTCAAAGCCTGAGAACTGTGTGACAATCTGCAGCTCAGCGGGAAGGGAGGTGATACCACATCGGTGTCAGGGAGGAAACTGGGATCCTCTTCTGTATTTCCAAACCACCCTAACCAACATGTTCATGACAAATTGTACAGCAGGTTAAAGCAAATGACAAATTGCAAGCTCATCGTACCACTGCGGTAAACATTTGCTCTCTGACATACATTTAATTTTAGGAGGGGTTGCTGAATGACATCCAATACCAGGGTTAGAAAATTTGTGATGAGCGTTTGTGGTCAGAGTTTAGACAATCCCGTGTGGCATTCCAGGACATTCACAAACCAGTTTCCTCCAGATGTCCAGAACAGAAGAGATGTTGTGGTTTCCTACATTGTTAACTCTGATTTCCTCTACACAGTAATATGCATATAATAACACAACATCACAGCTATAAAGTTGCTGGTAGAACTCTGAACAAGAGGTTTACCAAGAACACATTGACAAGTAATGCAGCAGCACAAAGGGACTGTACAAAAATGATTTGAGTGTGGAGGGAGGCTGAATCTCACGTTTCTCTTCCCTTAATTAAAAAAATAATAATAATAATTAGAGATTGCCAAATTAATGCAAACATATTGCAATCCATTTATACCTATGTTTGAAAGCTCATTAGGGTAACGGGAGGGGCCACCACCTTTACAGGTGCTGAGACGCTTGAGCATCACATGACAAGATGTGTTTTAGCTGCAGGAGGCTGGGAATTGTTTCCTCCTGGCAGCAAAGGAAAAATCGCAGTAAATCAAAACAGATTAGCCTTGGACCATGTTTAAAGCCAACCACTTGTCCGTGAGAGAGGGGATATATAAACAAAGATTTAAGTGCCCTGGTCCCACTTTGGCTAACTGCAGGAAGGACAATAAAGAAAATACATTACATAAAGTGATCATATTAGCAATGTTCCAAACTTTAACTGTAACCTCTCAACATGGAAAACTTCTCCATTAGTAAAACAAGTTGGCAGCAGGTGATGCTGAATGTAGGCTAATTTAAAGGCATTTAAATGTACTATATGCATAATGCACTAAATTAATGTAATGCTGTACTTCCGCTTATTGTAATGATGTGAAAGGGCAACTGGCTCTTGACAAGCTCTTTAGAGAGATGATGTTCAATATAAAGATTCACATACATATTACGTATGTTATGTTATGTTATGTTATGTTACGTAAGTTAGAAAAAAAAATCCCAAAACAATATGTTTCACAAAATAAACGTTTAGCGGGGGAAAAAAAAAAAACTCAAAAAACACAGATGCAATAAGCAGGAACATTAAGAACATAAACAGACTTCAGCCTTTAGCCAAAAGAAAATGTATTTTCTGATGTGCCCTAATATTTTTAAAACAATCCCTAAGAGATTTTTTATTATTTCTGGAGAGCTATGTCTTGTTGTAAACTATGCATAAATGTATGTGTACAATGTTTGCCACGGACATCTATGTTATGCAAATGAAGGTACATCACGCTTAAATGAAGAAAACCTTCAATGTGCCTTCTGTTCCGAGCTCACTTAATAACCACAAAAGCTCCTTGAGTGGCAAACGAAGGACAGTTTGCGCCAAAACCAATTATTGCGCCTTTGTTTTAGTGGTTGTTAAGTCCACAGATCTCCTAAGAGCTGGAGCGCTGTTTTGATGTCTTTGAGTCAGGGTTGTTGGTGGATGGCATTAGCCACAGCTACAGCCACAAAGAGCCAGGCGGCGATGGGGCCCGAGCCTCGGTCCAGATGGCACGCTGCCACCGCGACCTTGTCAGCACCTGCTCCCCAGGCACTTTGTCCGGGCATCGCCGGCGGGAACTGAGATGGGCACATCATGCCACCCCATCGCCATGGCAGCTAATGAGTCCCGTGCCCGCTTAATTAAGGAAACCAGCTTAATGCAAGAAAGAGGGGAGGCGGGGGGACATTAAAAAAACAGAGCATATGCTGGACCGCAACCAAAACAACAGAAATAAATAATTAGCCCCCCAAAAAAGGAGTGATCGCTAGAGCCAAAATATCATTAAAATTTGAAATGTAAATCTCCTTATCGGCCTCCCAATGTCACGAATTAGCACTACAGCCTGACGCATTAAATCAAGGCTAAAAATATTCAATTAATAAATGAATGAGTGGTGATGAACTTTTGATTATTTTGGGCTACAGTCCAAGTGTACCTTATCAGGGAATGTCACCTTGGACTAGGCCTCGTTGGTCTGTTAAATAGCGTCAGAGCATCCTTCTTTATCTGCTTATTTATTTCTTTTTCTTAAAGAGCACTCCATATCGTGGAGCCTCTCCGCTGAGACGGGGGCTGTCCGTGTTTATGCCTGATTAGCCAAAGTACCACAACATGCACTTGCTTTTGCTCCAGCAAAAAAGGCAATAAATCATTTAGATTTTATTAAACTCAAATTAAAGCCGTGTGCGTGTGATGGAATTACGCCGTTTAAAATGTTACATGTCAGCCCCGCCCTTCCCTCTGGATATGCGGATAGACACACATGAGCCTACACCTTGTCCTCTTCCTCTGCCCTCATCAAGCACACACACACACGCACACACAGACAACCCCCTACACTCCTCCACCCTTATTATGCAGGACAAAAATGTCCCTTTAAGAATGTCAGCCAGTTCCAAAAAAAAGAAGGCACAGAAAAAAATAAAAAATCCTGTGTCCCTCTACATCTGAGGGCCCAGAGAGCGGGGGAGGGGAGGGGAAGGAGAGGAGGGGGGGGGCTAATGTGCAAACTTGTTTCTGTCCTCTACGGCTCGCCCATCATTTATTCAGCAGCTCGGCGCTCGAGACGGGCCACTCGCATTTGCTTGATACTCAATTATACATTAGTGTACATCACTTGGCAATCTGTTCATATCAATTTAATTGGATTTTAATATTGCCTCTGATCTTGTTGTCCAATTAACAGTGCTGGCTGGCAATAAAGCAGAACCACACACTATGTGACACCTTTGATCCCCGCCATATGGAGCCCTTCCATTGATTACCGGCACCGCCACTGAATTTCACTCCCTCAATATGGCCTGTGATGAATGGAGGTGGAGGATATGTGTGGTGGGGGGGTGTGAAGGGTTGTGGAGTGTGAGGTATGTGCGGAGGCATCATCATCATGCCCCCCCCACCTCCCTCCACACCCACACCCACCCAACCACCACTGATGTGATAAAAATTTCACTTCGCCGCGCAACTTCATTTATTCTGTTGACATTCGCCTCTGATTAAAAACAATAAAAAAAGAGAGAGAGATGGTGCGACCATGCCCTGAATAGCATATGCAAATCGAACCCTGGGCATCTATCTTGTTGAAGCCAAGGGGACTGACTGACTGAATGCCTGCTGCCTGCCTGGCACGCTGGCACTGCCTCGACAATGACAACACACTTTAAAGCGACACCTTTTTTCTTGCTATTTCTGGCCTCTGTCTTTTCCCCTTTCTTCCTTTGTCCTTTGTTTCAATCCTTCTGTTTCCTCTCTACCATCCTCTCCCTCCCTTCACCCATCTACCATTTCCTCGCTTCCATCCCTTGTCCTCCTTCCCTTTACTTCCTCTATTGACACTCGTAGAGCAACAGTCAGCAAGGAAGGGAAGAAGGAAGAAGAAGAAAGGTAAAAAATAGAAGGAATTCAGATTATTCCCTCTTTTCATAAAATGAAGCGGAGGAAAAAGGGACAAGTTGGTGGAGAAAGACGAGAGGAGGGGGAATCCATTTTTTATAGGGACTTACATGAGTTCTCAAAGTGGTAAACAATAAAAGCTGCATGGGAAAGGATAAAGAGGAAAGAGGGAGAGGAAGGGCTCACATAGCCAGGTTGAGCTGTAGCCATAAAAATGACCTTTGTGGAGGTAGTTGTGGTAAAAGTGTTACACCAGTTTTGTTCACATGAAGCTGGAGGGCAAGCTGAGCTTGTGAGATGTGTGAATGTGTGTGTGTGTGGAGGGGGATTTGGGAGTGGGGGGGCTGCATGGAAAAAGGAAATGGTTGGATGGTGGTTGTTTGGAGGGTGCAGTTGGGAGTACCAAACGCCCGAGTAAGACATCTGAAAGGGCTTTGAAGGAGTGTGTGTGTATACAGTATCTATGTGTGTGTGTGTGTGTGTGTGTGTGTGTACAAGACTGTGTTATATTTGACCCAGTTCATGTTAAAACGCACATTCCTAAGATAAGGAAAGGTGTGTTTTATGTGTGTGGAAGTGTGCGTGTTTGTGTGTTTGCCTGCCTGCATGCCCAGATACTCCGTGTGTGAGGCCTGGGGGCAGCAAAGAAGAGCTGATGTCTGATCAAGTGGTCAAGGCTTCTGCAGAGTCGATTCTGCTCAGGGCTATTGACTGACTAACCCTCAGCACTGCACTGGCACAAGAGACTGTACACTCATCTATCTATCTATCTATCTATCTATCTATCTATCTATCTATCTATCTATCTATCTATCTATCAAATGTGTCACAAATTGATCTTGACTGCAGCTCACCTACTTTTTAGACACCAAAGCTTTATACCAGTTATCTGTATCTGTGCCATTCTCTCTCTCTCTCCCTCTCTCTTTCTCTATGTCCCTGTTTAAAGCACCACTGAGTAGCGGTCTATCATTAGAATAATTAATTGTTCAACCAAGTGGCGTATTCAGAGGGAGCCACTCGGGCAGAAGCAACAAGACAGCAGTTAGTGAGGAGGAGGAGGAGGAGGAGGAGGGTGAAATCGAGCGTGAGGCTACAAAACACAAACAGGTTTTCCTGTTATGAGCCCGAGCAGGCGTGAAGAAGGAAAAAAAAGAGGAAATTACGGCTCCTCATGTGTACTGGATGTGTATGATGAATAAATTAATCAAACCAATCTTTTGACCTTTTGAACTGCTGAAGTGAAACTACCTGGAGAAAAAAATACAAGCCTGTCCTTTAAATCACAGACTTTGGTCACCAAAATATAGATTATTGTAAGCTGCATATGGCCTTTGCCAATGAACTTTGATTATATATTGACATATTTAAAGCTTCATTAACTGATTTTTTTGCCACTTGGGGGCAGTGTAATACGCTGCAGACATGGCATTTGGCTTATTAACACCTTTTAAAGTTGATATGGCGACTGTGTTAGCACACATTTGCCTATTAATTCATTTGACGATATGTCTGTGGTCACAAGACAAATCTAAGTTCAATACTCACTCTTTTTTTTAGCTCTGTTTTTGTGTCTACTCACACCTGAGAAACTTATCTGGCTCTTTGACTGTGAAATGCTCTGCAGCATTCACCAGCTAGTAACTAACTTTGTCTGTCTGGTGTTGAGCAGGTAGTGTGCAGTGATTTCAGACCTCTATGAGCTGAAAATGGCTATTAAGAAACATTAATGAGAGCAGAGTTTGCTGACCAGAAAACCAGTGAGCTAAAAAGCTTCCTAGAGCTGAGGGTAACTACAGAATTGGATGGTCATTTTTGTGGATTGATCACTATGAGTGAGAAGAATATTGATCAGTGCAGCGTTTAGTAAAGTATTCATGAAGTTCTGCCTGGTACCATCTGTGGTGACTGTTGATCACAAATGTGTTTGCACATAAACTCATGCAGATGCTACAATCAGCTCATTTTTACAAAACAAAAGCAGCATTTCAACATTGTCAGCAGTCCCTAAGCAGTCCCCAAAATCACTTATAAACTGTCCATACTCGTCCATGCATTTTCACAATTCACATTCATTCCCACAGGCCACTGCTGCCAATCTATAGTTGCTTTTTTCAGTGATTTGCTCTTTAAACCCATTCAGGACTTGGAATTAGCCCTGACAACTACATTTTCTCTGCAACTGGAAAGTCTGTCAGTCTCAAAGTTGCTTTGGCAATAATCCAACCTGTGCTCTGCCTTTCTCACAGTACATTCCAGCTGCCCTGTGTTCACCCTCTAACTTATGGCTTCACTAACTAGCTCCACAACCGCTCTTTCAATCTAATGAGATATATAACAGAATTTTACCAAACTTAAACCTAACGACACTTCTGGATCTCATATAATTATCCATAATTTACAAACATTACATAAAAATAAGAGCTGGGACAGGACTGTCAATGTAGAAGCCTTTCCAAAGAAGATGGAAGTGACACATATTATTTAGCCTGGTGCTATGTTAAAGAAAGTGTTGCTAACATCATTACCTCTCATATTCTACTGGTAAAGTCTGTCTGTTTTGTGTTAATGTTCCAACCTGACGAATCAAGGAAGTGCTGACGGGGTTTTATACAGAGCTGCACTGTTGCTGGGCACACTGCATAGAGGGGATGCAGTCAGTGGATTAACGTCTCACACATGTAATACTACTACTACTACTACTACTACTACTACGACTAATAATAATAATAATAATAATACACTTCATCTCTATAGTGACTTTAAAAATGAATTTCAAGGTGCTTCACAAAGTACAATACCATACAATATAGGTGCAAAGACATTGAACCATAGAGAAATAAAACCAAAAGATTTACATGAACATCATACACAGAAAATGCAATAAAAAGAGGGATATCAAGAAGTGGTCAAACATAGAGAGATAAGACCAAATATAAAAGAACTACAGTAAAACATTTAGACAGACATTCTAAATGATATGTTTAGAATGCAAGTCTGCACAGGTGTGTTTTTGTTTTTAAAAGCTGACTCAGAGCATGATTCCTCATTTGCTGTAATAAACCAAGACTTTAAAACATGGGACTCTCTGATCTGAGTGGTGTGGGAGCAGAATAAGGGGTTAAGAGTTTTGAAAAGGAAAGTGGAGCCAGACCATGTAGGGATTTAAACGTAATCAATTGAATTGTAAAATGAACTCTGTGATAGATAGGAAGCTGGTATAATTTGTGTGTTCCCTTTATGTCAAGTGTCTGTGAGAAGCCTTGCTGATGCATTCTGTAACAACTGTAGACAGGCAACTGTTGACACTGTATAGGCAGGAAGGCCTAAATAATGAATTACATTAGTTTAGGTGGGGGGAAATGAGGGTGTGGATACATTTTTCATTTATATTTGGAGAGCACTGGTTGGACAGTATATCTGATTTGTCAATGGTAGGTTGAACTAGACTCTTAATGTGCTGAAGGTATTGATTAAAAACAACTCACAAGTTTCTAGCTGAGTGTTTCATGTTAGTTATCAGTACTCCAAGGTGAGGAGTGACACTGTTAGAAATATGATCAGGACCAATAAAAAGAAAAAAGAGAAAAAGACGAAAGTCTTATCAGTGTTCGTAGCACAAAGATGGACGCCATCCGGTCCTTAATGGCAGCAAGGCAGCAGTGCAGAGAATCCAGATTATTGTAATTTTTTAGGGCTGAACAAGACATACAACTGGAAGTCATTGGTGTAACAATGTGAAGACACAGGGGTGAAATGGCGAATAACATGGCCAAGGGGCAGCAGATACAAACTGAACAAAATAGGGCCAAGGACTGTGCCCTATGGGACCCCACATGACATGAGAGCTACTGAGGAAATTAAGTTGTCAATCATGACTTTGAATACTCTGTTTGATGAGTAAGATAAGAAGAAGAAGAAGAAGAAGAAGCAGAAGAAGAAGAAGAAGAAGAAGAAGAAGAAGAAGAAGAAGAAGAAGAAGAAGAAGAAGAAGAAACGTACTTTATTTATCACACATAGTTAGTTGCACACTACATGCACATACGCCATGCTTCCGTGAAATTATAAAGATAAGAGTCTGTTCTCATTAGTGATTGCAATGTGTTACTCTGAGTATGGTTAGTTATGTCAAACCTTTATTAATTGATTTATTTGTTACTTATAACAAGCTGCGAATGCAACATTTGACATTTTATCATCACATCCAGAGACACAACGCAACATTAGCATTCATTTGGCCAACAGAAGTCCAATATGAACTCTCCTTTGGTTTGGTGTTCATCAACTCCTGAGGGTAATATCTGCCACTAAATGCTCCACTCAGCTTCACCAGCTAGTTGTGGACTTCGTCTGGCAGCTGTTTGTTGCTTAACAGCTACTGCGCTGGGGTTTAACGTAGCTTTTTCATTGAAGACATCAGCCTGCTGTGTCTGGAAATGAAGCTGATGAAAATGGTGAGAGTGAACCAAAACAGCAATGTTACAAGCCTGATAACCAAACAGTTCATCTTTCAAGCAATTTGGGGCTCAGTACCTTTTACAAGGACACTTCAACATGTGAACAAGAAGAGCTGGAGATCAGACTGGGAACCCTGTGATCAGTGGATGATTTTAATCAACAGCTGATTTTAACCTTCATACTTTTAAAAGCAATGCAATGAAGGACAAAAAAGAATCTTAATGTCTGTTAATATGCCCAAATATAACAAGTACTGTGTTCACCTATATGATTTTTATATTCAATTATCACACCAAGTGTTGGAGTACATTTTGGCACAAATACATTTAATGAACTTTAATGTGTCTTATGTTAATATGGTATTGGGAAACATTAAAGTGTTATATTAACAGGTAAAAAAATTTATGTCATGTTGGAAATTAGGTTGAACTGATGTAAAGAGGTTACAGAAAAGTACTTCAAAGCAGGGGGAGGCCCTGCACTGTGTGATACAGATGGGGTGAGATGATGGTTGGTGGGGTAGATATGTGGATGACGGGTGGAGCGACTGGGATTGTGGATGGGTGGGGAGGGGTATTCATCCTTTCTTATCTGCCATGTCGCCCAATCGATAACTAGGACATCTAGATAAGGCCTCGCAAGCCTTGTGCACACACAGCTATCCCACGAAAGCACTGAAGGACACACACACACACACACACACACACACACAAACACACACACACACACACACACACACACACACAGCTTCATAGACTGCAAAGTGTACTATTTGTACAGAAAATTCTAACACATGCTCAGCGTCATAAACAGCAAAGAACACTCAAAGCACACTGTACGTACACTTAAACACACTTACGTACTTTCACTCTCTCCTTTTTTCCCCTATTCTGCAATCTGTTGCCTCCTAAATCATCCTCTCAGCAGTCCACATATCTAGATATTCGTGATAGATCTCAGAGTAGCGACTCCTGCAACTCCTTCTGCCCTGCCCATCACTTTGCCATGAAATTTGGCGGTAAGCTGTGGCGTTTTATGCTTGGTCGGCCACCGACTATTTCCTCTGTTGGAAGGCACATCTGCTTTCTCCATCCAGACTCCAGCCGTCCCAGAAGGCAGCGTTAGATTAGCGAACACTGCAGCTTTACATAACGTTACGAACTGGCTATAATCTTGCTCTGACATGACCCTGAGACCCTGTAGAGAAAGACAGAATGAGGGGTGGGCAGAGAATGTGAATGAATGTGTGTCTCTTTATTTCTGTTTATAAGAGGGAGAATATCGACTATATTCCACTCGCATACTGTACATTGCACTCACTTGACATTTTTAATCTTAGTTTGATGGTGCTAAGGCCATATCTCACAGGAGTTCTTTTTTTTTAATCTTATTCTGAAATTCAGAGCAGCTCTTACTCTTCCTCTTCACCGCTTCCTTTTCTCTTTTATGGCCCCTTCTCTGTCTTCCCTTCTTACTTTATATTATCTGTGCAGTTCGTGTGCATTTCTACACTAATGTGTGTGAGTGCAAGATTGTGCACGAGTGTGGAAGTGTGCAGCTGGATGACTGGCCAAGGTCTTTGAACACTAAGACCTGGATGAAGGATTGAAAGGCCCCTTGAAGCCCTCTGGAAGCCCCTTCAGCCAGTGTTGACACCCTCCAGGGGCCATGGAGCTAGGGAAGGGAGATCAAAACCGGAGAGATGAGGCCAAGAGGTCGACGTGAAGTGAAAGATCCAGAGAGCATCTACAGTCCTAGGAAGTATCTGTGGTCTCTGCAGAATTTCTAAAAGGGTCAGCGCAGTGAGCAAAAAAGGCATCAAAACGAGGAAGAGTATGCTGCTGTGAAATGTTGGCTACTCTAGAAGAAGAACGGGCTGAAACATCGCCCTGAGGGGCTATGCCAGGCCCAATGGCACCCAATTCCTGTGATGGTGAGGATGCTCTGAAAGATATCATGCTTGAAATGTTTTCAGATGCCTGTTGAATTCCTGAATTTTGAACTTTGTCTCTTCATGAACAACACTGCAAACCAACTTCTGAATGGGTTCATTTGTACTTGAAACCACGTTTGAGTCACGGTGAGGGTTCATGCGCATTTTGGCCACAGCATTCCTTCAAGCCTGTCACAATTTCTATGCAAGGTGTAACAATGAAGGGAAGTAAAGATGAGAAGAATATGTCCCTCACACATGCCTTGGCCTCTCCTTAAAGTATCTCGCACAAACACTTTAAAAGCCTTTTTCAATTGCCTCCCACTCACTACTTTACAATTCAACGAGAAACAATTAAACAAGTGAGTAGCCTTAGCCATGACACAGAAACAATGAAGCACTGTGATGGCGATCAATAGCAAGTCTGCAATTCACCATTCAAGGTCAGTGAACTTAGCAGCACACTATGTAGGCTAATGGTCATTGAATGCTGGTCTGAATGAATCCCTGGCTGAATCCTCTGTTAATAATCTTTAATTCCTGCACCGGCACTTTTCACAATTAGTCTGCCCTTGCCCCATCCATCACCAGCCAAAAAAGGCACCTGGGGCACACGGGAATGAAAAACAAAAAAGAGTCAAGAGAGCATTTCTCATTTAATTATTCATCCATAATTCCTGTAAACAGATGCGCGGTTTGATGAATATTTTGCCTGTAATCAGTGGACTCTGTCTTAGAGTATCTGGATTTTGCTCATCTCTATTTTTTTCTCTCCTCTAACCTTCATCAGTACAGTGAAGAGCAGCTGAAGACACATATGGGCATTGATTTTCGCCCAGAGCCATGTGGGCTGAACTCAACGAGAGCTTGACAGAAGAGTCGGCGAGAGGGAAGAGTGAGAGAGAAAAGGAAAGTAAGAAAGAAAGACAGAAAGGAGGACGGAAACCTCCCCAAATGAGCATCTGACAAAAACAAAGTGCCTGCCTGACCCTCACCACCTTCAGCATGTGGAAACTCTGAGAGGAAAAAGATGCTGAAACAACAGCGAAACAAGAGCAAGGAGGCAAAAATAACAAAAGAAAAGAAGCTGATTTCATTTCCCCACTTTGTGCTTGCCTTTTCTACATTTTCAACAAAGAAATTAATGCCCACTTCGAGTGTGTCCGTTGGGCCACAATCTGTTGGCGTGCTTTGATGTGCTCATTGCAGCCTCCTCTGAAGTCCTGTACGAGTTCCTGTAACAAAGGGAATAAAATAGGAGGATAAAGAAAGACGAGAGAGAGGCCTGTTTTTGTATTTGGCAAGGCACTGCTTGTATTCCTAGCGGACATTCTGCCTTCAGCTCTCGTTCCTCATGCTCTTTTTCCCCTCTCTTTCTCTCTCTCTTCCTCCTCTCCAGCACTGGTCCTTGTTGGAAGGTAAGAACTTGGAGAAAGTTAATGATCAAACAGGTAAATCTCATTTTCGTTTGATGTTTATTTATGTCTTTTCTCTATCCCTGCAGCATTCAACACAAGACCCCACACAGGTTTGTTCTTTCCCGGTTTAGGTGCAAAAATGTACCTCTGTCAAACTTCTTAACAGGTGTGAATACTCATACACCAGCACCGAGCATGAATTATGCCTCGGACAGAAACGTATTCTAAAACCTACTTTTAAAACCAAGAAAGTTGATATGCATAACATGTTAGCAGCAGTGTTTAATTACACACCCAGAAAATACTGAGCAACATTAGCATTTCTTTGGAGTTGTGTTTCTGGCCACTCAATACACACTCTCATTCTAGCTTTCTTTTGGTCTCCACCAACTAATAAAAAATATCTGGCTCTGTGTCAACTAAATTCTCCTCTTTGTCAGTTTACTGTAAGTACCATGGAAACCCCACAGGCCTGACCAGCTACAGTGTTGCCGTTGAAGTATTACCCAAGTGCTCATTGAAATAGTTATGTTGTCATGGGCTTGTGTGTCTGCCAACATGGATCATCAGTTGAGAGCACTTGTGGAGGTAGCTATGCTTTATTGTTTATCAGCGTCAGCTAGCTAAAAAATACACTACCTCAGCAAGCTATTGTGCATTTAAAAAACGCACATTGCATACCCGGTACTCCTGCAATAGCTACCATCCACATAAATAGCACTGAGGACCGGGAATGAGTGAGAATTTTCCCCCATTTTTTAGATGGAATAGAACATGAATTGTGGGGGCAGAGAAGGCATTTGATGATGGTTCACCACATTGTTGTAGCACTTACAAAAGTTGAGGCCAGTTCAAATTTGGTTGTAGCCATTGTTTGAGTGTGACCTATGACCCATGATGTCATCAAGTCAACAAACCCCAGCCCCCCTTTACTCTCTCTCCTTTTTTCTTCTTCTGCCATACTCTTACCTGATGGCTCTCCAACCTGGGTGTGGTCTGCTGGGAGCAGGCAAGCCGAACCCCTTTTGGCAGCGACATGATTCATGCTATATCTGCACTGCTAACCAAGAGTAAAGTTTATTTAGTGCCAGCAGAGACAACAGTATGCGATCTAACTTTACAAGCTACAGGACCATGTTAGCACTAAGCTGCTAATTCTGCAACGAGAAAAACAGACCTACATCACCAGAACAATGCACAGCAAAGACTGCATTTTTTTTTTTTTTTTTTATCGGAACCACAACTCTTTGCAGCCTGGCTCATCCACACAGAATCACCAGCTAATAGTGCACAGTAACTGGACTGGTAACTGGACTTTCTTAGATAGCATAGTGTAGCGTACCACAGCTAGGTACAGGACTGCAAAATTTTAACGTTATTCATTGAGTTTTATTGTTGTGTTATCTTTTCATAGTATTTGGTAGCCACACCACTAAGTTGATGTTAGTTATGTTTCACGGACACAGGATCTTGCACCTATATCCTACAAAGATCACAGGCATGCTTCAGACTTATGTTTGGAATTGGCTTTAAACATAAATTGGAGTGAAACCATATAATACCACAAACTTGTCAGAAAAGTAACATTTGTATTACTCTTAAAATAAGATAAGATCTTTATTGATCCCACACCGTGGAAATTAAGTAAATATTTGCTTCAGTGCTTCTTATTAATATACACATAGCTATATTATTTCAGTGTTGCTGTGCCACAATGTGGAACAAGACATCTGTAAGATTTAATCTATCACTGTACCCATTATCACTAAGATAAAAGTAAGCAGAGGAAGAAGAAAACTCCAATTTATTGTAGCTTAGACAGGCCTTCAAATCAAGCAACACAAGTCAGATTTTAGTACCTTTTGGCAGAGTTAAATTTCTTACCACAACAGACCTAATGAAATGAAAGTGATAAAAGCAAGGTTTATCCTTCGTAACCTTAACAGTAATTCAAATCAGCTGAACTCCACTCACCAACTGGAGACGTGTTCAATAATGGTGGACAAACTGAAGCACTGTCAACTTCACAAAGAGAGACTAAATACAGTTGCTTTGAGATGCCACCCAATACAGCCCATTTTTCACAAAGGTATCATTAAATGGTTTAACAAAGATAATCTCATGGGACAAACTTAATCATGGATGGCTCTTAAAAAATGCTTTCAGCCTCCTAAGGAGAACCTAATACAGATACCTTGAGATGCTTTTCAGTAAGGCAGTAATGTCAGTAATGTCTGATAGCCTGTGCTTTTTTGGAGAGAGAATGGGGTTACTGGGGCATTGGGCAGAATGGCTGCATTATGTTTAAGAACTATTGTCTTTATTAAGGGAAATTGAGTGTCTATCCTGATTTGAGATACTCAACTTCAGTTTTAGCAATAGCATAGCCGTCCACCTCATCCTCTTCAAAGGAAATGAACTTCTCTTTGGAAGAACCCAGGTGCTGCTACCAGATTGGCCTTTGCCACATCCTTCCTCTCATAGTCGTGCAACCAATGTAGCCTGAACGTAGGTATTGTCACAACTCAACCACAGGTGTCTCAGAAATTTGAGCCATGGCATCGTAGAATGAGTACCACCTGTTTGAGGTGATTGTAGACTCTGCAATAACTTTTTCAACAAACTCTGAGGTCACTGTGGACTGACTTGCCCTGTCCCACAGCCCAACACATTTTGTGGTAGCATTTCTGTAAATTGCTTGGTTTCATGCTTAGTGCATGAAACAAGGTTTAATGTGTGATTGCATGAGTCTCACGTGGAGCTTGCTGCTTTGAAGTGGCCACACAAATTTTTACAATTGTTTTCTTGTGCACTGCAAAAAAATTGACTGTAATTGAAAAAGTTTTATGGTGCACAATAACAATGACAAATGTCAAAAACCAGTATAATTTGTCAATCTTTTTATGATACAAATCAACTTAAACGTTTAAACTATGAGCCCAGAAAAAGTAGTTTGAGAAGGAATCAAGTTTCAAGTTTTACATCACAGCTGGAGTAATGCACCATCCATTGAGGAGGAAGACACTCTCCTCACTGTATCTGACAGTTGCTTTCAGCAGACTTGAAACTCCATCTACTGAGGAAGAACATGAGATGTGATTTAAAGCATTCTGGCACAGTCACCTGCCTTACTCTTTCTTGTTTAAAGATACAAATTCTCATTTCTAGAAAACTTTGAAGCATTAGCAAATGTCATTAGTTTTGGTGACAAACAATCTCACTGCACTGGCAGATTTTCAAGTAAATTTGAGAATAAAAAAATACTTGATTTTGCAGTGAACTGTTATTTGTCCTGTCTTATTAACTGTCTTTAATTCTCTGATATCTGCAATGATCCTCCACACAGAACTTCTTCAAAACAGAATTAACGCAGAGACCCTGGATCTTGATAAAACTTGCTCTTCGTCCAGCTTAATGAAAGCACTTGCTACTGAAACGGTATACTGCCAGTCCACTTCTGCACAGCTCGATTTCTGTTTTCTGAAATCAATCACCGCCCTCAATCTGTGAGACACACACACATCCCTTGTTTCACATCAAAGGGGTGTCTCTGTTTTCTGTGTTGTGTAAGCCTGTTCTTATTCTGTACACTTGACCTTCTGGCACCAAGGCCCAGTTATGGCTGATAGAGACAACAAACAAAGAACGATTGCTATCTCCCAGATCATTACGCAACCAACGCCAGGGAAGGCATGGTACAGAAATAGCCAAAGGGCAAGGTGGATGGCCTGTAGTCAGGGCTCATCTTTCACACAGCCTGTACACCTGCATGCTGACACACAAACATGCACAGACACACGCACACATTCAGCATATACAGGTTTGTAAGCCATCACAGGGACATTTACAGTTCTCACATACACATACAACAGTAGTGGTTGTCATGTGTAAAAAACTCATGGACTACAGTAGTTTAAAGTCCACTTTCACTCAAAAATCTGTTTTTCTTCTCGTTCTTACAGTTCCTAACATTTGAGCTTCACTGTGCAGAATGATGTATGTGCAGAGTTTGATGCTAGGCAGCTGTGCTAAATGAAAATATGGTTTTAAGAGGCAGGCCTACAAGCATGATTTGTGGCATCATGAATAGTTTGGAAGGCAATCATGGTCCAATATTCAGCATACAAAAGTGTGGTATAAAAACCTGAAGCTTCCAGTGCACAAACACTGAGGACAGACTTTACAGTGAAGTAAGAGACATCTTGTGTCTAGCAGTTAAGCTTGTTAAATGGAAAATATTTGCATATTTATATATTGTGGAATCTTAAATGAGGGAGAAGGAGTAATTTTAGTGTTTTAATGTGGTGGCTATACTTTCTTCTGCAAAAACCATGTGAGACACACATTAGACAACTTCTTTGTGTGCCATGTGTGGAGGAGATCTTTAAACTTGAGGCTTCTGAAAACCTGTCAAGTTACACTGCTGCTGAAAGCTGCTTATGCACATCCTGACATGAGATATGGAGATATGAGGTTTCTTTGACTGACCAGTCCAATAGATACCCATGCAGATACCTGTTGGTAGGCTCAGCAGAAACTTCCCATTTACAATAAAACTAATCATGAGACATTCAGGCTGGAGAAAGACACTCCAAGACTATAGCCCATCTGAAGGACTTCACCTGACCCCCTGATTCACACAACACACTGGGAGGAAGTACGTGTTCCTCCCTGCACTTTATACTGACTTATTTACATAATGCCACATAACACTGTCATACTAGCATGACCGTTGTGGTCCATGCTCAGACCTGCTGATGAAACCTGCACAAACTAGTACATTTGCTCACTTTAACACACCTCCACACAACACAAGCACTGCTTTTTAAGATTCCTACTCCTTACCTTCATTTTTCTTTCTGCTATTATAGTTATTGGTGTAGTTTTAAACCAGATTTGCTCTCTTCTTTTTAATTACTCATTACCTTCCATCCCTTCTTTGTTTCTTCTTTTTTTGAAAGAACCATGCAGCAGTTTCTGTACTCTGCACCTGTGATGGTAAATGGCAAATAAAATTAAACTTGGACATCTCAAACCTCGCTGGGTTCTCCAACCATGTGTGGATCTTAGTTATCATAGCATCCAGAGCAGTGATGACATCATGATGTCTAAAACCCTCTTCACCAACGTCTGATCTTGGAGCTCAGGTAAGTCGTGCTGATGTACCACACAGGGTTTGGGCAGGATCTTGATCTGTCTGTTGGAGAAGGTGTTTTTTCCTCCACTTGTTACAACAATGAAGCAAATGATGTACTTCATGTTTTTAGATAGTTGAGGGTTGTAAGAAGTTCTTCTTGGTTCAACTTTGACCTATGTACCATGGTTGTGTGTGCATGTGTTTTTTCCATCTAGAGGAGTTATCATTGACTTTTAAGGTGGCTCATTTTCAGTCCCCCTGTAGTTTAGCACAAGTTTACAACCTTTGCCTTACTGACTTTTCCTTCTTCCTTCCAACTTCATGATCAGAACCCATCAAAATCAGGCCAAAAGTATTAAAATAAGACCCAGGTTCTTATAGACTACCATTTTCCTGTCACTGTATGTCTATACAGACATCAGCTAGTAATACCATTCTGTTAGGGGTTATTCATTTGTTTATTAGGCAGTGCCCATGGCCACCCAGTAACCAACCATCAAAAGCTTTGCTCCAGTACAGAACCATCACTAAAATAAAGCTGAGTTTCTTATTTCTGCCTTCCTCTCACACTGCCATCTCTCATTCCTTCCCTCAGGGTTCATCTATTAAATTAAAATAAAGTGAATGAAGTTCCTCTTTGAAGAATGGACAGATAGAGAGAAAAGGGCTAAAGCGACAGAATGAGAAAGAGACAAGGGGGAGGAGTGAGCAGTGGGGGGCATTGTGGAGAAATGGTGAGCGAGGGGCAGTATGCGTGAGAGAGAGAGATTTGAGGGGCTGGGGGGCAGGCGATGGGAGTGCAATTAAAAGTGCACACACTGGCAAAAATCTGGGTGCTTTCAAGGCAGAATAGCCCCAGACCCTTTTGGGGAACTCATCACACTAAGGCAGTGTGTTTGAGGAAGTGGTGGGCTCTGCTAACTAACGGTTTATAACAGTCCAGGAAGTACTGGAGCCTTCTATTAGGCCTCTCTGAGCCCCCTGCTTTCCATATTTTTCCTTGCTTTCTAATTTCTTTAATTCCTTACCTACTAGATGGCACCAAGGCCAGGCATTATGATTATTGGGTCGAAGTTTGGCCTTCCAGATATTGTGGTTGGGAACCACTGATGTGACCCATTTATTTAGAAGTGAGGAATGAGGCTAAGACTGCCCCAAACTGTTCAGTCTGAATGTCCATTAGATCTGACTGCTACTTCCTGGTTGAACTTTGACCTACTTTAATTTCCCTAACTGATGATGTTCCTTAATAGCATAGTTGAGTTTGGATTAACCAAATGGATTAACCTGCCATGCATACCTCCTCTATTGGCATCATATTAACTTGTCGAGACTTCATGCTACCCCATGAGATTGAAGATAGTGTATCCTGTGTTGGATTGTTGGACAGTGTTGGTAAGTAAGCAGACTTGCTTACTTGTTTTACGGCTTATGATTTTATCTTTATTTTCAGTTTTGGTCACAAAGCTGTCAGACACAGAGGCCCATTCGTGTGTGTGTGTGTGTGTGTGTGTGTGTGCGTGCGTGTGTGTTCCTTGCTGTATCTCTGGGCCATTCTCTCCTTTCCTCACCTTGTGGAAACCATAATAGCCAGTGATGGATCGCAGAGCTAACGTGTCTAATTGCATTCCTTTCTACTCTGCTCTGTAATGACAGCTGTTTTAAGGGCGAACCGCATCCACTGTCAAACACTGTACAGCACACAAGAAGCACACATACATTTACATTAAAAGACACACACACATGCACCATTTATCTCTGTTAACCCCCATATGTAATAAATATGCTTTGTAAAAAGCTAAAAAAAATATGTTCATGCAAAGCATAAGCTTGCAGGAGCATGAGAGAATGTGGGTTATGGTTGCAGGTAGTGAAACCAATTTTACTATAAAGAAAGAAAGGGTAAGGACAAGTAGATGAGAGAAAAAGAGGAGAAGAAAGAAAGGCAAAGGAGAAAGGGTAGGCTGTGATGAGTGAGGACAGGAAGAGGGAAAACAAATTCTGGAGGAGAAACCAAAGATTAGAGCAACAGAAAAGTGAGAGGTAAGGGATACAAAAGGAAATGAGAAGAGTCAGGTGATAAGGAAGAAGAAAAGTGTGTATAAGGGGACAGTAAAGAAACTGGGATGTTTAGATTCAACATGCTTAATTTGATGCAGGATCAATGGAACTGGAAGGAACCCAACCGGAACTGGTTATACATCTGGTGAAGATACCAATACTGTTTGGCCTCAGTAAAGAGATCATAGCACACAATAATACAAAATGCAAGTTGAAAGGCCAATTCTGACACACACTCAGGGTGCATGTGTGTCTGTTAGGAGGCTTTATACAGACACACAGACACACGCACATGCATTTGGCAATGCGCTATAATACCACAGTCGCAGTGATAGAGGTCAGTAGATGATATCCTATTTATTCAAGCTGTCAAACATGGGAGAATTAGATGATTTAAACATTATTAACTCTTTAGAAAGAGAGCGTAACAAAGAATGAAGACAGGAAGGAGGGAGTATGGTGTGTGTGAGTGAAGTTCACCATCGGACACTGCGCCGCCTTTGACAGAGAAGTATAAGAAGAAGAAAGTCGGAGGGCTCCTCCCTTCCACTCTCTTTTTGCTCTTTTGTTAGACTCTCCTCTTGATTCCTTGCAGCCCTCTTGCTGTTCACCTGGACATCAGCTGAATTCCCAAGCCTACAGAGCGCAGTGAAGGCCGGCATCATGCCAAACCTAACAGAGAGAAACCTGCAAGAAACCTGCTTCAAACACAACAAAAGTTAGAACTTGAATGAACTTTGACTTCAAAAATATTTGGCAAATGCTGCCACCGCATCTCCATCACACAAAGCCAAGTGGTGGTGAGTGAAGATGTCATCCTACTGCCTGCTGAGAGAGACGGAGATAGATCTGCTGGCACGATATGCCACGTGGGACTGAGATAATGCTGAGAGTTGGCCCACCATGCTTGCTTAAGGTATTTCCCTTGGGCTGCCCAACAATCTCTCAGCTGCTGTAAGATGCGTTAAATTCGTTTCACTAGTTACTGTTTTCATCAGGGTGGCAAAAATTAACCTTTGCCAAGATATCACTCACTGCTTAATCTAGTATACAATGGTCTTCATTCACTTCATTGTTCATCGCTGGATTCATTGCATTTATTCCTGGTCATTCTGAACACATTCTTTCTGATAGCCAAAGCTGAGTGGTGTCACTCTACTTAATCTTTTGTATTATGATCAATATTTCTGGCACCCTGTGTGAGATCTTACTGTATACCTCATATTCAGTACGTATAATTTGATGGCTCACATGACACCTATTAATTATTATTAGACATTTTTGTTATCCTTTAAGGGTACAGAAGGGAGGAGAAAAGAGGACAATACAGTCGAGAAGAGGAGAGGGGGTGAGCCAGGAAGAAAAGGTAGATGACAGAAGAAGAGAAGGAAGGAGAAAGCAGAGGGGATGGGAGGAGAGCAGGCATTCTTTCATGTCATAGCTGGCTTTCACGCCATGGAGGTAACGCATAAAAGATGACCAGGTTTGGCTGTGGACGAGTGAGGTCTAAGAGGACAACTCAACAGGCCATTAGTGGTCCATAAATGATAATTTATGCCTCCATGTTGAAATCCGGCCATGGGAGCTTCATCACCGGCTCCTTCAGAGTGTCTTATGCCACTAATTACCGGGTCAAAAAAGCAATTTGTACCATCCGAGAACAGCCTCCGTTCTTTCCCACATTCTCTCTTCGTGTCTCTCTGACACACACACACACACACACACACACACACACACACACACACACACACACACACACACACAGGCTCAGAGAAAGATGAAAAACGCACATAAACACCCTGCACATTATGCAAAGGCACCAGCTGCTGGTAACACCTCCCCAACAGGCTGGTAAGAGGGCGAGGAGAGAAATAGTGGTGGAGAGGGTGGTGGGAGGAGATCATGGCTGGTTGGATGGGTTGGAGGGTGGAGGGTGATGAAAAAGTGAGAAGGAGTGAGAGCGGCGGAGGGGAGAGCAGGCATAATGAGTGCTGTTATCAGCTTTGTTTACAGGCCTTTCAGAAAAGGGGTTGAAAAGTTACATTGGATGTTACGTGTTGGCACCTTCGCATGTCTAATTCCAAATTTAAGTCTCCCACACACTTTGAGAAATGGTTGTACACCTATTTTTCATTTCATGAATTCACCAACTTATAAACAAACAAATAAAGACTGGAAAAGCAATTCTTGAGAGTTGCTTCCAAAACTGTGTAGACTCGTGTAGTGCTGGTTCCTCCCTGTCGCTGGAAGCTCAGGTAGCAAGACACATTTGTGCTGGATGCATGCTGTGGCTAGAGAAGAGGTTGAGTGGGCACACTAACACACAGGCTCACAAGATTTGTGTTTGCGTGCTCTCCCCAGTCCTGCACACAGTGTAAGGGACAGGCCAGTGCTTTCAGAGGCATGTCAACTGGACACATTAACTTATAAAATACCCCCCTCTCCATGAAATATGCAGTGCTGGGCCACGAGGATGGAAGTTGACTATCCATAATTGATGTAAATGAGGAGCTCTCCCACAGCAAACACTGTGCAAATCTGTCCTTCTGTGTGTGTGTGTGTGTGTGTGTGTGTGTGTGTGTGTGTGTGTGTGTGTGTGTTGCAGGGGAAATAGACTTGTGGGCTGAATTCTAAGCTGCCAGAGGTAAAGTCATATCTTGTACCATCATGCACCCAAGCTTCAGAAAACTTGCAACGCAGTCAAGAACAAAACCAAGACAATGTAACACACAGTGTGCCGAGGAGTTGTGAGTATATCAAGAACTGTGACAGAGCGAGAAAGGTAGAAAGGAGGAGAGAGAAAGTGTGAGCCAAACACGGTGAAATCTTTGTCTTGACACACGCACAAATTGAAATCTTCCGTATTGACCTTGTATGAATTGATAACATCCTGGCACTTCAATAATGGATGCACCCCCTCAACCCCACCCTCGTTTTTTCAGTTTCCATGTCTGCCAAGTAGCTGGATGTTTCACTTGGCTGGCCTGCAAGCAGAATGAATATTTTACTGAGCATAACTGCCATCTCTTTCTCCATCAGCATCTCTGACATGCAAACGAACAAGACGATCGTGTTCACACAGGATAAGTGAGGTGAGGGTGATAGCGCGCTTTACTGATGAGCTGATGCTCCCTCCCTTTTTTGATTCCTCACTTATTCTTTCTGCCACCAGTAATCAGGCTGTACTTCACCTACTCTGTGGAATGCTAATAGAGGAGGCCCTGCTGGTTATTTTTATGCTGTATTTGCGTCTTAATTGGTGTTGGGAGAGTTGGTTTAAAAATGTAATTAATTATGCATTACTTATTACTCATTGAAAAATTAAACTCTTTAATTCACTCATTTTTCAGCAGGAGCAGATGTGATTCGTGATGTTAGAGGATGGATATTCATTTTTGACTTTGGGAAAAAGAGTGTAACAGAATAATCTTAATTTAAAGGCATTCTTATGAGATTTTTTGTGGGGGTTTCAACTGCATGTCATGGTTTTCATCAGATGGATCAGAAGAGAAGATGGGGAGCAGTCTCTTCCCATATACGGTTTGACTAGTTATCATGTGACCAAAGCTCAACACGTGGATCATGGGATGACACCCATACCTCCTGTTTGCTGATTAAGAACGCATTGAACATCTGGTCAGGAACAAATATACTTCTGATGGTAGATGACCCTCCAAATCCATTTAGATTTTTTTGTGCTGAAAAATGCCCAAAAAGTTGGAAAAAGTACAGTTTGGATGAGATACTGGATGGAGAGGTGTGTAGGGCTGTATAGCCTTCAGAGGAAATTAGGTTTGAGTGAATCTTCTATCCACAAAGCTCTCTTCTGGTAAAGCAGTTTATTGACTGGTATGTTTCTGATGTTACAGTGCCGCTCAGTGCAACACTCTCAGGGTATAAGTGTTTGGCTGAAGGCACTCTTCTTCTCAACCAGCATGTTGTGGAAGGGGTATTCAGGATGCTAACCAAATCCTCTCATGCTCCAAAGATTCCAGCTCAACCCCTCCTCCAGTCACTGAGCTGGCCTGTCCAACTAGCTTGTTGAGCTTGCCTCTCTCACCCTCATCCGTCTCCAGCACGCTAAGAGTGGAGAGATTCTAGCAGTGTTATTATATTCAGCTCTGACTCTGCAGATGGCAAGATATGTCTGAAAAATCTACATTCATAGGGAAATACCTCACTCCTACACAGAATGTGCTCAACAACCAGTGCCAGCTGAGCAAGTAGCACTCTGTCCAACTTGAGGATTCTATGGCTGTGTTCAGTGACCTCTCAGACCACCCTGATGACTTCATTCTCAAAGGAGAAACAAGACTGGTAATAACCGAAGTGACTTTTCAGGCCATTCAGGTGAAGATTTTGTGGAGTCCCAGCACTGGGCATCAACTGTGAAGAAGCCACAATCAGTGTTACATGCACACAGGTTAGAGTTTAGCTGATGACATATTAAACACATAGCAACAGTTACTTTCTTTGATACTTTGCAAAATAAGTAGAAACAACAAAAATGCAAATGTGACCTATTTAACCCCAGACATCATCTTTCAGACAATCCATAAAATGTATGATAGACACATACAGCCAACACATTCTCAACCTAGTTTAGTCCTGATCTGTTCACACTGTATGACCTGAAACCACCACATCATTAAACATTAACTATCTTACATCTAGCTCAGCTGGATTACTGTGTGTTGCTACAGTGTATTAGCATGATGTATGAATACCACATGTTAAACTTATCACAACAATGCAACTCATTGTTAATAATTTCATGTTATTTTTGCTTTGTTGTTCAGGAAGCTGATAAAAAATATGAATTAAAATTGACAACATAATTTGGAATAATCAGCTTGTCATTAAAAAAATGGACTGTGTGTAATACTAATACTACTACTACTACTACTACTACTAATAATAATAATACTAATACTAATAATAATAATAATGATAGTGCTTCATGCTATATCTTATAAAACAGGACAGATATGTGCTAAAATGTAGATGCAAAGTAATCACAAGCAGCAGATGTCAGTCTACAGAAGGCAACTCATTACTTCTTATACAGACGGAATCAAGATGAAATAATGGAGCCAGGGCAGTTTGTTGTTGCTGAGCATAAAGCATAAAGTCAATTCTCAACCTGCTATCACATGAGTAAAGTCTTGCTAGTAAGTTATCACATGACCAGGGGGATGCAGCTTAAAGCTCTGGGAACAGCCGAGTAAGTGGATATTGACCACAGATATGTGCATGAATTAATCTTTATGCTTAATTCATAAAATGTTCTTTCATGAGGTTTGTTCATTAAGATGACTTAGATCCATTGTAGTGAGGACAGTTCATGAGAACACACTGTGACCTGCCCATAACCAGTTACAGTCAAGGTGAACAGCCAAGGGTGACACTGTCTCACCTGTCCAGTAGTTTGACATACAGTTATCCCAGGAGACAATCAGCCTGCTAGTTGCACCCCAGCCATGTCTCTCTCAAACAAAGCCGCTTAGCATTGTCTTCACACACTTAAAAAACGTGTGATGAGAAAACACATGCTGTATTAATCCAAACTGAATGCACTGAAACGGACACAAAATGGATACGATGTAGAGCATCTTTAAAGCTGCAATCCATGCATTCTGGTTTGCATACGTGACAGCTATCACCATTTGTGATAATCCAACTTTTTCTTGGCTTTGTTCCAAGCAAAGTATAAAATACAAAGCATCACGTATATTGAGAATTTATCCAAGGAAAGAGCTTTCACACAGCCAAACTGTGACTGTTTTCAAAGCAGCGTTACCTCACACAAAGGCTGGTGTTCTTAAGCATGTGTTTTTAGAGTGTAATGTGACAATCACCTAGGCCTTTTCTCCTTGCCTCTTTAGGGCCAAATCAATGGCCATTGTTTCCCTCCTCTGACCTTGTGAATAAACCAGGGGACTGAGCTCGGATGTAGTTACCGCTGCCTCTCCCCTGCAAAGACTTCAAGGTCATTATCTGATTTATGCCAAGCAGAGGAAGGAGCACACCCTGGTTTCTCTTTTCTTCCAACTAACCTTTTTCTTTCCCTTTCCCTCCCTTTCATTCTTTTTCTGCCATGACTTCTGTTGAATGGCAACTCCTAATCAAGCCTTGACTGGAGTCTTGATTTTAATCACCCTCACACACCCTTGCCAAATTCCTACAGGCAAATAGCCATGAAAAATTTACCAGTAATTCCTCACCTTGTGCTGCGCAGCTATTTGTTGTCCGGTTTTAAACTGTGTAAAATAATATATTATTGAATTCCGGGGAGGAGAGTAGAGGGGAGGTGGGTGGAGGGAGGGCAAGGCACAGAGGGAGACCAAGGTCGGCTCGTTTTGCCCGAGGAGCTGTCGATCAATATCATTTGGTCAATAACTTCTTTATTACTACCACTATCACTCCGAGCGATATAATTTTAAAAACTTTTTTCTCTGTTCAAATATTGAACCATGTGCCAAGTAAAATGCAAAGCCCCATCACATAAAAGCCAAATAGATGCTTTGCTATTCTAATGTTTGCTATTCAAACATATTCATCGGACTGGGAAAGAAATGAGATGTGCTCCATCTCCATATTATCATTTGTCCTTATTTTATATTTCACATATTGATTAGGCCTGTGTTTGCATAATTATCGATTGAGGGTATGACTTGCCAATGTCTGATGATTTTTTAATACAAGCATGAACTCATAATGTGAAAGTGGCAGCTTTGCAAAGAACTTTGCTCACAGCCCCTTGTGGCTCGGCGAAAAGACGTTCACAGCCAGAGGAAATTTTACAGATGAAGCTACAGTCAAGATTACATCTGCATTAATCCCACAACAGAAGCAGAAAATGGCCTGGAAGAGTCCAGATTCTTACATTTCTTGTATATTTGTTCTATTTAGTCTTCTTTTATGATGGTAGTTGTGAAGATTTATACATTTCCTTACTAAAGGTCTCCCTAATCACTTGGTAATCGGACAGAGGTTAAAGTCCTAATCCTTAAGATTACAGTTCTGGGCCTTGTTTTCCAAAAACAAAATTTTCTGAGAGTGTTTCTATGAACACCTTCTATATGGGTTTTCAAAACAATACTTAAGAAAAACTATATCAAAGGTAAAGTGTTTTAATAACATACATGCCAAAGTTATGTGTATGATGTGTACCACTGGGGCAGCTAACATGTCTTGAGCGGCAATTCCATTAAAAATGTAAGAGAGGAGCAACAGCTGTATCTGTTTACAGTACAGCCAAACAAACCATTCGATGAGATGAAATGTCGTCTTCCAGCGTGATATGACATCCAACATGGTCAGGCATCACTTGCTAAGAATTCCGTATACATAGATAAGCAATCTGAATCCAGGTGGAAAATGTGGACAGAAACAAGGAAAATTATCACGTATGGAGGCAATTATAGAATACATGAAATAACTGTTGCTGCAAAAATGATGACCATAAATAGTATCAAAATTGGGGTTTGGTAGAATGAAAATCTTAACCTCTATAGACTCCAATGGTAGTCTGCCTGTTTCCTGACGCAAAGGCTGGGTTCAAGTTTGAAATTATGACATACACCACTCGAATGGTAAGATTCATGTGATTTGCAATATAGCCTGAGTCCTAGTTTACAGTGATGTGCACTTTGTAACTTTATTTTGTATCACCCTGTTTTGATCCCTTAGAAAGGGTTGTCGAAGGGGTTTTTTTGTAACCAAGTATTTTTTTTGTCATCTGTTTATTGACTGTTAAATTGTGTGAGATTTGCTTCAAATGTGAATGACTGCTCAAAGTGAGAATGTTAGTGTGAAATATAACATTACACATTGTTGTTTTCAATAAAAACATTTGCACAAAGCAAGCCTATCCACTTTTCCATGTTGATAAGAGTATTAAAATGATAATTCAAGGGACATTTAGAATAGATAAAAATGTGCAATTAATTTGCGATTAATCGCGAGTTAACTATGACATTCATGAGATTAATCACGATTAAATATTTTAATCGATTGACAGCACTATTTATTACTCAATGCCAGCAGTGCTTACAGTGATTCTGACCAGTGGGGGTAAAACTTCAGAGATTTCAAAAGAGACATAAATCATGCATGTACTGGTTCAAGAACAGCTCTTAGTTTATTTTGGGTATTCTTGGGTGAGTGTGTTAGGCTAATTTTAACTTTAAAGCAACATTAAACAGTTTTTCGTCACTTGTGGGCAGAACTTCAAGCTTTTCATTGAGCACACCTGACATGGCTTTATAAAGTTGTTATGGCTAATGAGCTAGCACATAAATGTCCATTTAGACATTTGGCCACAACATTGGCATTCATTTGAAACACCCCTTTCTGTTCTGTTCGCAAACATTTAACTCCTAGAGTTTGTGGTACTCTTAATTGCGTGATTTTGTTGCTCCCTCTTCTTCTGCAATGGTATAATTGTTTTCTGACCGGATGATTGGTGCCACCTACTATTTACCGCAATGGACCAAAACCTAACAACTGCAATACAACAGTGGATGGAAACGAGCATTCATTCACATTTGCTTTTGCCAATTTTCTCAAAATTCAGTTAAAATTTGCTATAGATTGGGATGGAAACCAAGCTTATGACCTTTTACATTATGCTTACACATCTGAATAATAGTTTATATAAAAATGTTGCTTACTGCAGCTTTAAAGTGTTTTCTTTGTGTAGAACTGTAGAAAAAGTAAGCACAACACCTGATTAATAAGATGGCTACCACCACTTTATCATTCTAAAAGTAGTGAAAGAGCTGAGAATATGACATTTTAGCCATCCTTTACATCATCCTCCCCTCTCCACCAAAGTGCGTGGGAGGAATCACGACTGTCTCTGGCCATCATTGTAGCAGACATCATCTGTGCACTGTGTCTACAAATATCATCTCTGCCCTGTCAAAACATTTGAAACACACAAATGTAACTAACGTATGTAGCAAAGATTATTAATCACTGGATACCCCTTGTTAAGCTAAAATAAATTCTGGAGTAAGGTTGTTAGCAATTTATTTCAGTAATACTGGCCTTTAAATCACACATCAACATTTTTGAAGACTGGTGTGTTTTTTTTTGTTTTTTTTTAATAGTTCACAAATATCTTAAGAAAGTGAAAAAAGGGAAAGAGTGCAAAGAGGTTGAGCCTGCCAATCGAGTCTTTGAATCTTTCTCCTGCCACGGTGACAGTCATCATACATAAAGGAAGTAGCTCCCCAGAGCCAAACAGTCAATGTATTTTACGACTCAATCTCAATGCTTATTGCTGTTCTATTCTTATTCCCCTCTCCAGCCTTGCCCTGGCACACATGCCGAAGGACAAAAAAGAAGCAACAATAAATACATATCCTAAGAAAGTACAAGAATGTATAAAAATTGTTGGCAGTTTCCCAGACTCTGGAAAAGGATAAGGTCTTCTTTACAGCCATGTGTACAACAGGTTTACAGTCTGTCATTTTAAGCTTAGAGTGGAAAAGAGTCTTTTTAACTACTACATACAGAGGTGTCGGGGAGTCCATAGTTTTTGTATTTTGCACAAAGATGTAGGTCAGTAATGGTGTTTCTAATAGACTTCCAATGGAACACAATGCACTCTAGTGGATTTGAACATCTATTTGTCCTCCGGAAATGTCTTTTCATTTGCAGTGTTCCAGAGTGTGTCATTATAAATACACATGCTTAAAGAATATTGGGATTTTGTACCTTTGAGTATCTGCAATTCAAACAGAAATCATACTTTACCTAAAATGATAACGCCTGTTATAATGGTATAAATAATGAGAGCCATTGAAAAACAAAATTGTTTGTGCTTCTCTGATCCCTTCATCAAGGTATGCAAATGAGGATTTTTCTTTTCATCCCCCCATGCTCCCAACAGATCAGCACTTCACAGAACAAGTTTACATTTTCATCTGGTGAGCAGAAATAGAGTAACCATTAAAAAGTTCTCCACTAATGTATTTATTGTTTTCCTTTTTCTTTACTATATTATACATTACTTACATAATCTTCCAATGCAAAGCTTAGCTGAAATCACAACATGTCCATCAACTGATCCATCCAACCATCTTGTATAATTGAATTGTAAAAATTGTCTTTGGCTGTAAAAACAGTATGTAATATCTACAGCCATCTAGCAGAGGCCCCTCACTTGGTCTGGAATTTGAGAAATTGGATCAGAGTGACCCGTGACCTCTGATCCCAGTAATTGTTGTATTTGTTGACTTGGTGACCCTCAGGTCTTCCCCAGGCTCGAACCTCAGGAAGCAAACACAGAGAGAGTGGAGGAACTCCAGAGAAAGAGAAAAGAGGGGGGATACAGACAAAGATGATGGAAGTGACAGGGAAAAGGTAGAATTGTGGTGCTTTAAAGCGAGGAACAATGAGGTGAAACTTACTAGAACGCTTCTTGAAGCCAATAGGAGATGCAGACTTGTGATGATTCTTTAAGCTCAGAAAGAAAAAAGAAAGACAGGGTGCCCAAAACTGAACCACCCAGAAACTAAATGTCTATCAGAACTGCTTGTCATAAATGGATTTTAATTCCTGCTCTCCAAACATCTTCATTACTGGCACCATAACTCAACCATACTCACAACTAGCATGTGCGAATATAAACTGCACAGTACAATGACTAACCTTGTGATCCCGGAGTTCTTGGACAGTGTATCAGAAGAGCAACAAGACTGGAGGAAGAGAAAAACACATGCAGGAGACCACTGAGAGATCGTTGAAGCGACAGCTGATTTCAGTTTCATCATATTAACGGTGGTGTTTTTCTGTAGTTGTTTCCTTCCTCTCCTCTGATCCCCATAATCCCTGCTACAATGAAACATCAACAAAGATGGAGTGGGGGAGGAGGGACAAGGAAAATAAGAAATGAGGGGTAGGGGTCTGCTGGTACCTGCTGCCTCTTGT
The DNA here is from genome assembly GCA_037975065.1 of Chaetodon trifasciatus. NCBI lineage: Eukaryota > Metazoa > Chordata > Actinopteri > Chaetodontiformes > Chaetodontidae > Chaetodon > Chaetodon trifasciatus. Next base: position 12,880,929 of record JBBMOE010000013.1, read on the forward strand.
TTCACTTTCAGGGTTAAAGAAAGGCTAGTTTCAGTCCATTTTCATGTAAATACACATTTACTCAAATACAGTTATCATATACTGTAGCATGTGAAGACACATTGTACACACACAGACTATAGTGTCCATGTATGAGAACAGATATATTATTCACACACTATGTTTATGTTTGATCATGAGCACAGGGAAGCAAAGACTAAATACATACAGACACACACACAAACAGACATGTAATATTTAGACACACAGATACAGAGAGTAATACCTGCAAAGGGACGTGAGCACATACTGACAGACACACACACAGAAACACACACCTGCCCCCTTTCTCAGAACCTCCGGGGGACGAAAGGCCTTGACCTCAAAACTCTACCTCAAAATGCTTCCACATTTTCCAAATGTTGACAAAGGAGCATGTCCATATGTTTTCATAGCCGGTCTAACAGGACAGAAAGAGCCACTGAACCCCGACTTAATCTTTAACACACCTCCTGGTATCAGACATTTACACTGTTGTGCAGTGCTTGCGTGTATCAGTTGATTTCCATATGTATTTATGTGTATTGTATCATATGTCTTAACTCTGACCAAGCACTTGCCTCTTCCTCTTATATCTATTCTCTGTTAGATCTGCATTAATTGATATTTTTTGTCAACTGGGAGCAACATCTTATGAATTTGCTATGATGGAGGTGCCAGTAAACAATTGCCTATTGACACATCCAGTAGACATGGAGAAACATCGGAGGTTTTTTTTTTGGCCACCTGATGAATGTGTCCAATATTCACTCCTCTTTCAGCTAGGTCACATCGAACTTTAATATCTGGCTCTTGAGCTTCAGTTTGTCGCTTGTGTGCTGCTATTTGGTGCTGGCCAAGTGGGGTACAGTGGGTTTATCACTTTTTTTTTCCTTTGGTTGAAAACAGCTGCCTGCTGTGGCTGGAAACAAGGGAAGCTGCCTTCCCAAGAAGAACGACAGCAATATTGGCTGTGGTTATTAAGACAGGAGCAAAGGTGGAAGTCAGTACTCTATCACTACTATGTTGTTACAGAGCGACAAAGTCCGCAGAGGGAGGAGGTCGTGGTGGATAGATGGGTCAGCAAAACATCAGACTTCAACACAACAGACAGCTGTTCCTGTCCTGCTTCCAACTGACAGTCATCATTGTTGCTTTTAACCGTGACTACAACTTTTTCCAAACCTTAACCATGTGTCTATTGCCGTAACCATGACAACAAAACTCCCATACCCTTAACAAAGTACTTATTTAAAAGTAACCACAATCTTTCCCTAAATCTATCCCTCTAACCACAAATCACTTTTTGAGCCTAAACTTCACCATTTTTTCAGCAGTGATTTGTAATGGAAGGCATGATGTTGTCTTGCTTGTGCTTTGCAACAGAAAGTACTTTTATGTGTTGCTCTAGGGCATGGACAAACAACATATTCTGGCAGTTAACTTGGAGGTCTTATTTTGTACAATGGGTTTATCAGTTTTTTTTTTCTGAAAACAGCTGCCTGCTGTGGCTGGAAACAGGGGTCATGGGAGCCAAGTCTCCTTAACCTGTGAGAAAAACAATGATCCAAAACAGGCTAAAAGGCTTCGTCGAGCTGCAGAGATGAATGATCCGTCTCTGTGGGTTCACCACTGTGAGCAACATCCTTGACATGGTCATTTGATGCATTGATTGGTGCAGCTTTAAAATCTGAGGTACCACATGTAAAAGCTCAGCATCACTTAGTAGCATACTTTCAGTTCCAGTAACCACGAACTAGCATTAAATGGGTGGAGTGGCACTGCTTGTGTCTCAGCTGTGTACAAACATGAACATTATGGCAGTTATGACAGTTCTGCCTTTTCAGCGGTACCTTGTGGGCAACCTTGTCTGGGCATGATTAGATTTACCAGGTAAGGGCAGTGTTATTGGGAGTAATAGCTGCAGGACAAATAACTAATTCCTGCAAAACATCCACACCCTCTGTCAGTTCTACTAATACTGTATATGTGAATCAACAGTGCCCCACTTGATGAAAATTATAGTTCACGCTGAATTTGTAACCACTAGCTCCCATCTTCAGGCTTTTCCACCTCATCACACAGAAACGTGTGCATTTTGGTAAAAAGTATCTCGAATGCATTTCCAATGCATTGCCACCTATTTCTATCCCAAGCTTGCATTCACTGAAATTACTAATGTACAACGTTGCCACAGTCTTACTAATCCCTCTCTGACAGGGATAGAGATGCCAATTTCCATGTAAAAAGGTCTTCATTACAACATTAGGTCTGTGGCAGTGTGGTTGTGAAGTTCCACGGGGCTAATAACAGCCCGGAATCTCCTCAGGACCCTGATCTTTTATTCAAGTCAACCCTTGCGCAGTCCAACAAACTTCATTTATATTGCATGTCCTCGTCAGCAGTATGGAGAGATGAATTAGCATACACAGTCGCGGACACAGTGATTACAGGCTGACAGGCGACTTACACGCCCCCCTGCAAAGAGCTGAACATGTCTTCATTTTATTTTTTTCCTCTCTTTCCTCTGTCCTTCTATGGCCCGGAGCAGCTGATACAAGGGTTTCTAATAGAGCAGAGCACAGGAGAGACGATGCGAGGGGGGTTTTAATAATGAATGGATGACATTGGTGATGGGAGAAAGAGAGGGAGAAAGGAAAAGAGAGCTGGAGAAAAAGAGAGAGCTTTGATTAAAGGAGCTTTTGTGGAGCGTTTTAACAAGACTAAAACTCAACAAAACGTATGTTAAGACATTAGTAGTGTTATTGTGAACAGACCATCACCAGTGAGGTTGGCAGGCTTTACTAGCTTGCTGCATTTTATGTTATGAGCTGTAAGGTCAGATTTAGCAGGAGATATTCTCAAATTCCTTCATGCAGACTGGGAGTTTCTTTTTTGGCACAAACATGGAAAGAGGTGCAGATTTCCAATGCAAACACAGCTAAAGTTGAATAGTTTCTGGTAAAAGATGATGGCTGATGAATACTTAGGATTTTCCTATTGATTGCCTGCCAAATGCAAAAGGCTTCTGGGCATCACCTGACATTTAGCGATGCTCAGGTAAGGCCAGGTTTCCTTTTTTTGATGTCAGCACCAGGTAGTGTGTGTTGTGGCCTATAAGTAGCTGGTTTAGCCTCAAGGCTTGGTGTTAATTTGCATGCACATAACAAGAATCACCAGTTGTGACAGTAGTAGGAGTTATTATGGTAATTGGCAATTCCATGATAACATCTTCCCATATGGACGCAGACGCACCACTAAATGTCTACAATGAGGTAAGGAGTTGCATGTTGGCAAAGACTGGTGGGAACCTTGTCAGAGAAAGTATCAGCTGGACAGTGCCATGTGTGTTAGCTGTAACTGTGCTTGCTAAGACAGGTAATCCTCATGTCCTAGTGACAGAGGGTGGACTCTCCTGACATGCTTATTAGCAGTAGCTGGTCCTGAGTTTTCAATCTGTTGGTGGGGATTTTTTTACTGTAAAATTCACCCGTTCCCTTCCTGTGTTGGTATGGGTTCTGTCTCTGTGCTGCAATGTCCTCCCACAGCCCAAAAGACACATACTAAGCCCATACGTGTAAATGTATCCGTAAATGTGAGCCTTGTGATAGACTGGTGAATGTCTTTTGCTCAGTGTATGCCAGGTTCTGCTCCCCCTCCATGATCCGGCACACTATAAGTGGGCATATGGATGGATGGATGGAATTAAACTAATGAAACTGAGTTCAATTATTTATTTTATTGATTAACTTCATTCAATGCCATACAGGATAGGTGAGTGTTGTGCATATTGGTTTTCTGGTGTTAATTGTCTCTTCGTAATATGTGTTTAAAATTGGAGGAAGGTTAAAATTCCTTGAGGGAGTTTGAGTAAGTAAAGGTAAGCCTGAGTGTCTCGACATTCGGTTAAACTGTACATGTTATAATATTCAGACTGCTTTCTTAATCAAAACTGCACCGGAATTCCGAGGCGTCTCCATATGCTTTTTTCTTTTACCTTTATTTCATTGAGTGTAATGCGCTCTCTTTCAAGAAGGTCTGAATGTTTACACTCACAGAACTACACAGATTCACAATTGGAAGGTGACCAGTACAACCACAGCTCGACGGGAGCAGCTGGGTGTCAAAGGCCTTTCTCAAGATGCCAAGTGGTGTTGAGAGAAGGGCAAGTGCTGCTCTTTCACTTCCCTCACCTGCTGGGATCAAACCAGTGACCCATATGTTCACTTATCTAATGGTGCACTGAATTTCGTGTTATTCTCCACTCCAGTTATCTGTCCCTATTTATTGATTTTCACAGTGTTTATGTGTGATGGTCTGCATTACTGAGCGGAGAAAAAGAGCAAAAAAAAGAGACGTAGAAAGCTGAAGACTGAAGATAGAACATGAGAAATGAAGAGATTTGGGAGAGAAATTCTACATCAGTGTGTGTTAATGTTCCTGTGAGATTCAGTAAAAAAAAGGGAACAGTGTGTGTGTGTGTGTGTGTGTGTGTATGTGTGTGTGTGTGTGTGTGTGTGTGTGTGTTGGAGAGGGGTTGTAATGTATTCAGGACAGGCTTGGCCAACCACTGCTATCAAAGGGACCTGCCTGACGAACTGTAATAACTGGAAAATTATTTTGATAGCCTGAAACAATCTTGGATATCACAGAACTTTATTAAAATAATATCAAATCAAATTAGCCTGTATCCCCATAATGAATTAAGTAACAGGTTACGCCGATATTAATCTCCTGGCTGGCTCGCAGGCATGACGGCTTCAGCATTTAATCAGGGCTACCGCTCTCCCTCTCTCTCTCCCTCTCCTTCTCTCTCTCTTTTTACACACAAATCCAGGAGAAGTCCTCGACAAGCCGACAGCCCCGTAGCTGTGTGACGGTTAAGCGAGGAAAGCTTCAAAAGACGCACACCCCCTCTCTCCCCCTCTAAATAAGAAGGGTGATGTTGCCCCCCCCCACACCCCCTCGTCACTCGCCCCCGGTGAGGTTATTCAAGAGCAGAGGAATCAGTGTCTCGGATGTGTCTGCATATATGTGTGTGTGTGTGTGTGTGTGTGTGTGTGGGGGGGGGGGTTAGGGGGTTCTTGGCTGGGGATGTGGGGAAGTGGGGTCTCGGGAGAGTTGTGATTAGCAGCTGACCCACAGGGAGGGAAGTAAGAACGCTTCCTCACATCTCTCCTTCCTTTCCCCCCTCCATCCCCATCTTCATGCCAGACTAATGTAAATTTAAAGGCACATTCAAATCTATAGTTTGTGGGAGGGGAGTAGTATGAGCAAAATGAAAGAAAAGTCGTGTTTTATACCACATTTTATCCCAGAGGATAGCGACAAAATAAAGCCAACTTAAAGCGGCACTTGGCAACATTTTTATATAAAAGTCTCATCAGGCTAAATGACAGTGAATCATCAGCAGAGGAGGGTGTTCCATCTTTGTTTGAAATGCTTTAGATTTGACCTTTTTGTCAAAACTTGTCTTCAGATGTTTGGTCCAAACTACTTAGCACACGCAAAGTAACAAATTGAAACTTGAGGATCTCATAAACTGGAAAACAATGTCAATTTATTTCACCAGGTTAATCTAATCAGTATCAATAGTGCTACCCAGGGGCCCTGGGTACATCCTGGAACAGTGCATTTTCAGCAGTGATCTCATGCAATCACAAAGTTTTGAACAATCCTGCTTTTCTATGATCTACTATTGTCATATCAAATCAAAATCAGTCCCTTGTTCAGTCATTGACACTTTCCTACATCATTGGTCTAGAAGCCAGAATTGTTCTAAGTGGACACTGTGGAGGAAGGATTCACAACAACTTTCCTTCAGGATCCCAGGAAGCTAACATCAATACTAATTTGAAGACTCAGTACAACTGTTAACCAACAAAAATAAACCCAAATGATGATTCTTGTGTCTAATCGACAAACTTGGAGTTACCTCTTGGTGCGCTGCTCTCGGTTCCAGGGAGCAGCAAGCCTGGGAGCGGACTGGTTGGATGGTGGGTCCATGGAGTCGAGAGGATGGAGTTGGAGTACTGTCCAGTTGTGTAGAACAAGTGAACTATGAATTATGGACATTTTGGCTCATGGCGAAGGGTGGGCAAGCTAATCAACAGTCACTGTCTGGACAGACTGGACTTCTTCCACTAGTGAGTAATGTGCACATTTTCTGAATTTATTCATAGTATGTGGGCCAGATGGGAAGCTTTGATGGCTGGATGTGGCTCGCGGGCCGCCACTTCACGATCACTGTTCTACATAACTGTAGTTAACTCTTTACATTTCAGAAACTCATGAGTATCATCATTTTTTGTCATTGACAGATGCAGTTGTTGCATGGCTGAAATTTTTGCATTGGCACTACTACAGTACATGGAAACTGAGAGTCCGGATCCTCAAATCAAATGGTAGAAAATATGCACAACATTTCATATGGGTGATTTTGGATACAGTTACATACTGAACATTTGAGTTTACACTTAAGGTTGAGCCCTGACTGTTGTTCCAATCCAATGTTCTGTTTCAGCAGGTAATACATTACATCACATTGACGAAATAATGATAGTATTTTAAGGGACCTTAAAGAGCACAAAGTGTAACTGTGGACTAAAGACAAGAAGCTTGATTAAGAGTAAGCATGCTTTCCAGACGGAGCTGGAATCGTCCGTAACATCTGATCCACAGTCAAAAATTCCCTTGACGTGTGCTATGTGGGCACTGTCTGAATTGTCCACTTCTTAGCTTAAAATCCATATACTGACCCCTTTACAAACATCAGCTTTATTGAGCTTTGCCAAGAGAGGCATTCAACCATCAGCACCATCAACATCTGGCTTCTGGGGCTTTAGCTGGGAATGTTATTTGACTGGCCCTGAATCTTTCTGACAGAGGAAAAAATCTATAATCATCACAAAATGTAAATAATTTAATTCCTGACCACCTCCAGCCCTTGCTCCTGCCTGTGAGTGGATGTTTAAAGGCTGAGGGCGTGGGCGGTGCTGGGTAAGTTCCTCATGAATACAAGCTCAGTCGGTCCATCTGCAGCCCTCTTTTGGCATGGACGCGTGGTTTGCAATGCTGCTTCCGCTTGGTTGTTGTGTTCACACAACAGCAGTAACAACAGTACACTAAAAAGTTGAGGTATAAACAAAAAGTCCCACTGGTGACCTTAATGCCCCTATATCCGAGAACTACAAAGTTATTGATGAATGCAGCTAAGCATTATTGGTGATATCTGCCACTGGTGCATTCTGATATTTTTTGCTGGAGTATGTGGTGAAGCAATGAACAATGTTTAAAGTAATACATGATTTTGTCATGCAGGCGTGGATGACATGAGTTAAAGGATACAGGACACTTGGGGAGTTGGTGAAATAACAACAATAACAACAATAAAAACAAGCAAAATGGCCAAAACACCTGATATTCCCTGAATCGTTGCTCAAATAAACAAGTATTTCAATTCAGTCTACTGTCATCAGGTTGCTGGTTTATTATATTCATACATTACCCCATTAAAATGAAAATGGAATCTAATGTTTAGAGAAGGCATACAATGCAGTGAAATTACACTGAAATTAAATTAAATTTAAGTAGTAGTGTTATAGGCAGAACAGCAGGGAAACACCCAAAAACAAAATTCGATACACGACAGTGACCTCAGGCCTGGGCTTAGCCCCAGACCCTGTCAGCTCCTAGAAGTGCCCCTGCATTCAATGTAAGGATATGAAAGGACAGTTTGGCTCCTCAGTAAGATGGTGAAGCTGGTGCTGATGACCTAAGCCTACTTCTTGGCTATCCCAGTGCCATCCTCCATCAGTTCCAGAGGGAAGAAGGAAACAGCTTCGATTTGCACCTAGTTAAGACCCTGCCATCCAAGCTGAGGTTTCTTACCACCTCCACATTATCAATGCACCTCCACGACACAAGTGTCAGCCACCTTGAGCTCGAGCTGCACCAAATCACTTAAAATGTGAGATGATATCCAACCAAGGATTTGTGTGGAGTGTGAATGTGTGTTCAGTGCATACAGTATGTCACATCTGGCTGAAATCTAATCCACTTGATGAGGTCATTAGCAGTCCAAATACCAACATTTTGGATAGGAGAATCCTTAGCTGGATCCTTGCCGAGCGCAACAGAGGAGGGACGTGAAGTCAAAACACCAAAAAAAGCTTTGAGGTCAATTGAAGAGAGGGTCAAAGAGCAAGAAGTTAGCCCTCATATATTGAGGAATACGGAATAAATGCAAATATTTTCCTGCTGTCTTTGACTTCCCTAAAAGAACAGTCTCTCCATCTATCTCTCTTCTGGAGCACATAGGCGTAAGTGGTACTAAGGTCAGTACACACTAATTTGGTTGGCAGCTTGTTCAATGGCACCATTTACACATCATTAACATGTCTCTTATCTGAATTGTGTTGAGATATTATTTAACTGAATTACAGTTGCAACTGAAAACAAAATGTGCCTCAATATAGACAATGTTTTTCCAACTTTTTTGCATTTACATTTTTTCTAAAGCACAGTCAAATATGCTTTAAACAACCTCTTTTGAGTTCACATCAGGATTGAATGCAGTTTTGATTAGAGTTTGATCATCCAGGGTCAGAAATACATTAGCAATAGACATTTTTTCTAAGCCTTCCGCAGCACCAAGGCTTTTAAAAACCGTTGTCCTGAGCCTGGTGTCTCGAGTGCAGCTCATGAAGAGGTGAAAAAGGAGAGTCACTGTGCCTCTTCTTTCTTCCTTCCACCACATCTTCTTATTCTGGTCCCCCTTGTCCTCCACCTCAAACCCCCCGGCTGGTATTGCTGTCGCTTCCCTCTTATCTGTCCCCCGCCTGCCGTCTTTCTTCTGCGCCCCCTCCTCCTTGTTGTGTTGCCCGGCGGACTGCGCCACACAGCCCACCTCGGGGTGGGAGGGATGGTGGGGACACTAAATCTTTTGATGCAGCCGTTTGTGGCGATAGCATCTGAACTCGTTGCGCCTTTGCCAGGCAGTGCTGACAGATGTAGCAAGACCCTTCCACAGCTCCCAGCTATTGTATATCTATTACCACTGACGTTTTCTCTCTCTGTGGATGTATATGCGTGTATATGCTATCCAAACAAAGGTAACACACAAATATCTTCATGAACAAATCTGTCACATACAGCACGCCACACAGCTAGAGACACACATGCAAGTTCATGCTTGCACACACACACAAAAGGAAAATAAAGTCATGTCACTCATATTCTCATATTCATATCATACAAACCCATCTTTCCTATTAAAGTTGCAGCACTTAGAGAAGCAATAGTGAAATATGAAGCGTTTTATCTTGCATCCCAGGTACATTCATTCCTGCACGTCAGGACGTGTACGTCCTTGAACTTCTGCACTTGGTACACACACACAACCCGAGCTCAGTGCAGATTCCCTTTTTATGGTCTCAAAGAGTGACACATTTGGTCTGGAAATAGAGCTAAGACAGCAAATGACAAAAACGTCACAAAGTGATGCATTTCCTAAGTGTCCCTGCACCCATATGGTGACACGTTTCAATGACAGCATGAGGCCCGCTCATATCAGGGATGAAATAACCAGCCGTACATTCTGTGGAGAAATTTGAAGGAGAATGACGCCTGCGTCTGTAATGGAAAAGCTTGTGTTTTAGATACACAAAGCAGATGAGTTGTGGCTGATTAGCTGGTCGACACTGAATTCAAACAGCTCTTCCTCCAAATGAGTGCTTGTGCATGTGTGTTCGTATGTGTATGACTGACAATGCTTGTGCTCAAATATGCATATGTGTGTATGTGCTGTTTCCTCCACTGGGGGTTTGAGTGTGTGCCATCTGGCAGCTCAGGAGGATGAAGAGGCTGAGGGCTGCTTCCCGTTACAATAGCTCCTCCACCCCCTGTGCCCTCCCCTCTGTGGCCCCAACAGACCCTTGTGTCCCCGACTCAGCGCCCCTATACAGTCATGCCATAACACACACACACACACACACACACACACACACACACACACACACACACACACACACACACACACACACACACAGCCTTTGTCTTTTCACCTCCTTCCTGTCCATCACCAACTCTACTTTTGTTGTTTGGTTCAAGAGTCTGAACTTTAGTGTTGAATATTTTTTTCTTGGCCTCACTCAAAACTTTATCAATAACCTTTACTCCATCAAAAAAAGCACAGACATAAGACCATAGATGTCATTAACACCTACTGTAAGTAGGATGATATATTTTTTAAAATTTATATTAAAATATGCTAACATATGTTGACTATTACTGATTTTCAAGACATTTCAAATGACATTGTTTGACTGTGCTGTGATTATATCGACAATTGCTTTTCAAAATTAAATTATTTTTGTCAATTTTGTCAGCTGGATCAATAGACCTAAATACTCATTTTAAGCACAGCTTGCATAATTGTTGGCATTTTCATTAGCATTTTGGCTAGTTTTAGGGCCTATTATGGTCTTTCTGTTGCTGGACTTTTAAACTTGTTTGATTTTTAGCAAAGTCTTACCCCATTTATTTGAATCAAAAAGAGAGGGACTATTAGCAGCCTCCTTCTCACTAAAAAATAATTCAATTCAATTCAATTCAATTCAATTTTATTTGTATAGCGCCAAATAGCAACAGAAGTTGTCTCAGGACACTTTCCATATACAGCGGGTACAGGCAGAGCTCTTGGGGTATAATTCCCAGCATGGAGCAGGTTGTCCTCCAGCTGATGTAGAACCTCAACCATATACTTCATCTGCGACAAAGAAGATGAGAACTCTATTTGCAAGCTTTGAGGACCAAGAGAACAACCTGGAAGTTTATAAGAATGACACAACAAGCTGAGCTAGATGAAGTCGAAGTCTATTAATTTACCCTGAAGTAAATAGTCTGCTTGAACCACAAACCTCTTTCTGTTGCTGGACTTTTATACTTGTTTGATTTTTAGCAAAGTCTTACCCCAACAGTTTTTTCAATACGAGACAGTTTCAATTATCATAAGATAAGAGTGATTAGCCTCTTTCTAGTAGGGCATTTTTTCTGATGCACTGACAGTACAGCACGAGAGATAAAAACAAAAATCAAGCCAAAAATGAGGGAACTTGTGGGTAACCACAGAATAGAAACAATATATTAACATACAATGTGATAAATGTAAGAAAATACTGTGCAAAACACAGTACAGTACAAAAGTAAGTATCATTTTCAATATCAGTACACACACACACACACACACACACACACACACACACACACACACACACACACAGACACGCACATAAAAATAAGTACCAGGTCCAAATCATCATCTAGCCCCCTTTAAGCAGCATCTCCTGCCCCTGTGCTTCACCCAGGTGGCATCATGCGAACAATGGGCTAATGAGATTTAAGGATAGGGGCCTGAGCAGCTGCCAAATTACTGTGAACCAAGAGAAAATCTTCACCCTGTTCTCTCTCTCTCTTCCCTCCACTTCTTCTTTTTTTTATTATTTTTTTACACCCACCCATATTTGTCATTCAAACCAGCTTTAATGGAGAAAGATCTTTGCATATGTAAGTGACAGAGCTGGAAGCCCATTACCGGCATTCAGTGGAGCACTGTGGAGAGGCCCTCTCCAGGCTTGGATTACTGACCATTAGGGCTTATTTCTGTACCGTCTCCAGGCAATTATTCCCCGACAACCCCCCCCCACACACACACACCAACCCAACACACAGACACATACTCCCTCACCTCCAACACATCAGCACCACTCCCTAGTCCCCTCGCCCCATCTCAATTTAACCATTTCACATCTTGAAGAGTCACATCTTGGAGAGTCTCTCTCAGTGTAATATCTGTCAGGGTGTTGACTCATACATGCATGTTGTTCAAAGCCCCTCATCTGCTCCCAGCATGGTGGCCTTGTGTGGGGTTGATGGCGGCGGTGATAATGAGGATATTGACGATGATGATGATGATGATGATGATTAGGTCGAGTCAGGAGAAAATAGCTTCCAGTGTGTATGCACGCACCTGTAATTAATGTTGTCACCTAGGTTCCGCTTCCTCTCTAATGAAGTCACCAAAAAAAAAAAAAGAAATACTGCGCTACGAGGAGTTGAGAAGCGGCCAGATTTGCATTTTGACAGCGGCAACGTACAATATGTTTTGGCACATCTGTGATGAAAGAAAGGAAATTATACAGTCTTAGCTTTCTGTAGCTTTATTTATGTGTGAAGAGAGTATAAGTGAAGAAGATAGAGCGAAGCCAACAAAAGAAAGACCAGGAAACAGAGGGAGAGGGAGGAAAAACAACTAGAACTTTAAGAGTGTGTTCATTTGTTGATCTGTGTGAGCATGCGTGTGTGTGTGTGTGTGTGTGTGTTCGTGTTTATATGTGTTCGTGTGTGTGGAGCCAGGTGAAGGCTTTGAGCGAGTGTTGAGCTTCGACCTGGTAGTGTGAGAGGCACAGTAACCTGAAGGCTAGTTAAGATCCACATGACATTGGCCCATCTCCAACAGCTGTGACCTAGCTGCCCACACACACACACATACACATCACATGGGAAAAAAGGAAAAAAATCATGGTTGGGTTGCATGATTTGCACACACACACATGTGCACACACACACATGTACACACACACACACACACACACACACACACACACACACACACACACACATATAAATGCAGACACTTCAGACACAAAGTATATTCAAACAAGAATAAACTTATGTTACAGTTGCACATTGAGGCTTATGGTGAAGCAACAGAGCCTGCACATGTACCGGCTGGAGCTACTTTGCCGCACCTCCTCAAAAGTCTAACTACACATTGGTGCAACACCTGCTATAAACATAACACATGGAGACCACAAGAACTGTGATTGACTGCTTGTGTTTTCAGTGTTAGTGAAGTTGAAGACAGACTCAGTTGTCTTCTCCCTTTCAGTAACACTCCACTCCACAGACATCTCCACAGGAAACCTTGGGCTCACTGTTATCACAGCTTTCAATGAAGGAATGGATATAGACACAGTGGCTGCATAGGAGCAGTCTTCTGTTCAGGAACAGAATATACCTGGATGTAACTCCAGTTCTATGAGTATATCATAGCTCACCGTTGTTCTATTTAAGGAAGTAATTGAAAGAATATGAACATAGTCACATGGGGAATATAATTTAAGCATGTTACTGTCTGATCATGTGTGCTGTATCTGTCTTGTGTAGGGATGCACCGTTACAAATACCGGTATCGAGTGCAATACTGTGCAAAGGTTAAGGAGTTTACTAATGCTAGCAGTGGAAACAGCAATAACCAATTTTGCAGCAAATGCTGCAGAGTGAGAGAAAATGTCCAGACACAACCAAGAGATGCTTTTGCCCAGTACATTGCTCTTGATGACCAGTTGCTGACAGCTGTAGATAATACAGGATTTTGTGGTACTCTCAGTGTACTGGAGCCAAGGTTTGAGATTTCCAGCTGCCACCACATCACAGAAACCATATTACCAAACAGTCTCTCATCAAGCAGAAGTCGGCTCTGGAGATATTTGGGTCCGTATATGAACTCATTTAGAATCACCACTTACCAGTGGACACTCCTGGAAAAGACTATCTGTTCCAGCTCTGCTTGAGGAGTTAACCTGAAAAGTGAGCTCCTCTGATGCTTAAGCATCAGATGTGATTCCTGCTGTGACTGTGCTTCAGTGATCTTTGGGGGGGTGTTTGTTAAAGACAGGTACACACATACACACATACAACACAGGACAGAGTACCTACATTAACCAGGTCATCCAGAGAGCTCAGCAAGTCAATGAACCTATTCTATTCCATTTTATTTATATAGCGCCAAATCGCAACAGAAGTTGTCTCAGGACACTTTCCATATACAGCGGGTACAGGCAGAGCTCTTGGGGTATAATTCCCAGCATGGAGCAGGTTGTCCTCCAGCTGATGTAGAACCTCAACCATACACTTCATCTGCGACAAAGAAGATGAGAAATCTATTTGCAAGCTTTGAGGACCAAGAGAACAACCTGGAAGTTTATAAGAATGACACAACTAGCTGAGCTAGATGAAGTCGAAGTCTGTTAATTTACCCTGAGCTAAATAGTCTGGTTGAACCACAAGAGGTGGCACAAGAGGTCAGAGGATCCCCGATGTGATAAGGATACATCCTCTGGGGACCATTGGAAAGCTATCTAGTAGCTGTTGAAATATTTACCACCGTGAACCATGGCACTAGTATGGCTAAACGTGAAAATACAAATAAAAAAACTACAGTGAAATTCACTCATAAAACATAAAAAATATATTCAGGCATTCATTTATGTATACACACACACACACACACACACACACACACACACACACACACGTACACATCACGTACAGAAGCCAGTCTATCTCAGATGAAGTCTGCATGATGAAATTACTCCAGTATAAACACATCAAAAGTTGAGCACCTCAATTATTTAAAAGCACAGTGAGTGCATCGTTAAGGACACAGTAATTATCCTCCATCTTAATGAAGTTTTCATTAAGACATCTGCATTATGCTATCTGTCTCCACAGAGATTTAATATTCCCACTGTAGGCAGGTAATGCCTATGCTCCAGTCATTTATAATAGAACAGCATTGTGAACTTGTGAAAAGGTGTACTTTTAATCAGAGGCTGACAAAGTGGGGTTTTGAGACCCAGGGTGAGTTTGATTTCACTGCTATTCATTTTTAAGTGTTTTTTAGTGAATGAACATTGTTCATTTAGTAGCTGACATAACAGGGGAAGAGGAATTATGTTTCACTGATTCAGAGGTACAGGAAACCAAATGTTTCAGACACAGCTACAGCTGCTGGTATATCTTAAAATTCAGCTATTATATATTCAGCCACTTATTTAAATGTGAACAGTGAATAGAGTTGACAAGTGAAAAGTCACAAACATTGCACAACATTATCATCATCAATATATTAATAAAATCATTAATTGCCATCAGTTATGACAAGACTGTATTAACCAAAGGAATTTCAGATTCCACCTTGATAGACTGTGCCAGATCAGAGCTAAATCATTGTATATCATAAAATCTGGCCCCGCAAGCAGCTCTGGACCAGCCTCCAAATGCACAGCTGCCCAGTAACGGCACAGGTCCATATCGTGGAGTTACACCTGACACAACCACCTGCTGGTACAGATCCATTATAAGCTGATGCAAATGCATTACACATTCACTTGACATTTATCTTTTTTTTTAGCTTTGCCTTTTAAATGTTTCTTTTGTTTTTTTTTTCTTATTGCAAAAAAAAATAATAAAAAAAAAAAATAAAAATAAATAAATAAATAAAAAATAAAAAACATTATTGCATGATCATGGTTTGTATGTATAGAAACTCAAAGTTATTATTTGCTCAATGAGAACAGAACAAACTGTAAGTGAAAGGAAAAAGTCTCTTTGTGTCTTGACCCCCAGCACTTAAATGCAGAAACTTAGCATTAAGATGTAAGTATAGCCCCTGGTTATGAAGCAGGTCATCTTTGGAAATGATCAGTTCCCATATGATGATGATATGATGGACAATATTTCTGTGCAGTCAGGTTGTGAAAGGAAGGTTCAGTTGCAAGAATTAAGCGAAAAAGGTTCTTGAAAGCTTAAGGTTTGTTCATACTTTCATATGGATGTGGAACGTGAACCTGTGGACTGTGGACATTGGGAGAACACACACTTGCTACGATATGTGGGAGCATGCAGATGCATTCCGAATAAAAGCCAGGATGACATCCTCCTGAAAGACCAGCCTTTTGATTGTTTATTGCATTTGGCTGAACAATGACAAAAAAACAAACAAAACAAAACTGTACTTGAACCATGTACAAGTCTAAAACCACGTACAATTTGTACAATTTTGAAATAACTTTCCATGAGCAATACTGGGCATATAACAACGTTTACACTACATGGATACCTCACAACTATGCAGATTTCGGATTTCCTTTTACAGTGACACAGCTTTTTCTTTTTTTTCTTTTTTTTTAAATTGAGTTGCCTGATCTTGAACCTGGAAATGATACTAAACATCTCCATTGTACAGTACTAATAACAAGGTTAGGGTTTTCTGGCTTCTGAATGTAATATGGACACATACACATGGTCACATCTTTTATCTCTGGCCTCTGTGGATCATCCCCTTTTTGAAGTGAAATTAGTCCTGGAATTGCTAATTCTTCCTTCCATACAAATTTGGCAGTGGTGCAAAACTTGTGCTGCTGTGGTCCTGGGAGGCAAACAATGCTTGGAGGTGGAAAACGAGATGAGAGAAACTCAACGGAAGCCTTTGATCCTGGAAGATATTAGCAAGAAACAAAGAAAAGAGAAAGGCAAGAAAGACATGTTGCATAAATACAACTTGAAATCAAAATACAAATCGCATTGAAAATGCATGAGTATTCTTTTCCATTTTTTTTATGTTTCTCAATCTTGCATTGTAATTAGCAACACAAGTAGAGTTTGTATTCCCTCTAACATTGTCAAAAAAAAAAAAAAAAAAGGCTTTCTTTCTTTTTCTTGGGGCACAGGTGGGGGTGGGGGTGTCACTGAATATTTAGATCAAGAGAAAATGAGAAACGCCTTTTCAAAGTTGCTTCAACATATTTATATGTCTCAAAATTAATGATAAAAGAAAAAAAAATCAAATGAGGGATTATGCAAGGGCACAGTACAGAACAGGGAAAATAAAAGAGAGGATTAGATTCAAGTTTTTTTTTTCTACTTCTTCATGTAGGGGAAGTTTTCTTTTTATACATTGCTAATTTTTTCATCTTTGGTACATTATTGAGTTGTTTCCTCAGGGGTGATAGAGAAGTGCTTGCTTGGGCCAAGCCTCTCTAATGATGCCTTTGTAGGGACGTCAGCACCATGTTCAAAGGCAGAACTCCAGCCAGCTGACCCAGCCATTTACAACCTGACAATGAGCAGCTGTAATTGAAAAGTGTTGGAGGAAAGACATGCGCGCGCACACACACGCGTGCACACTCTCTCTCTCTCTCTCTCTCTCTTTCTCTCTCTCTCTCTCTCTCTCTCTCTCTCTCTCTCTCTCACACACACACACACACACACACACACACTGAAACCCTTCTTGTGATTATGGTAACTAGCTAACACTGCGGTGATTCATTCTGGTGCTCTTAAACAGGCTATAATGCCACTCACAGACCCCTACCTATTTAGCATGCTAACAAGCTAACAAAGCCTTTCCATTACTGTAACACAGACTAATGCACCACACACACCCTTGTCCATCTAATAGGGGGTTATGCTAATAAGCTAACAAGTGTCATTGCGTTGTGGTAATGTAACATGGCCTAATGCCATATAGCTCCCATAGCATAAGTTCATGCTAACAAGCTAACAAGCTCAATCTGCTGCTGTGATAAGGGCTTAAAGGGGCACACTGACGCCTATTCAAACATGAGTTAAAATGCTAACGAGGTAGAGTCTCAGTCCATTACTGGAACGTGAACTAATGCTAATCAAACTGACCTCATTGCTGGCATTAAGGGGACAATAGATGGAGGCTTTTCAAGGCCACGGTGCTGACATTTTGTAGTTAAAGCCAGTAGAAATGTAAATTCAATTTTAAAAATTAAAAAGTGTGAGGTATCTCTTTAGAGTTTATTTAAGACAGGAACCCTTAGCAGTTCCATCACAATACCCAGACACGTGACATTAAAACCATTGCTTGAAACCCAGTGTATTAATGAAAAGCTTTATCATATAGATTACACCTACAGGCCTACTGGTGTGGCCTATTAAATATTAATGGTATAACAATGGTACGCAAATGGTTAGAGTCTTACAGTTTATAAGAAAACTTTTGATGAGGATTTAAATCATAAATCTGTAGATAACAATGTTGAAATACAGGGATATATTAATCACAATGAAAAATGACATTATATTACCTAATGCTGCCCATACTTGAAGAGAGACTTGCAAACCATGACTGCACCAGACTATTGGAACAGTGCACAGTGCTGACATGAAGTCTAATAAACTTACCAGATGAATAACACAAATGTCTTCTATGCACTTCATTTAAATGAAACAATTTCCCCTTGAATTCACACGGTTTTCATACTTTTTAGTGTATTTGACCTGAACACATCTGCATCAACAGCAGTGCTTTCATTCAGCCATAAATAAAGCAGACCATTGTTTATCACATGTGGATAACCAATATAATCAATAATATCTGTAGTTTTGTCGCACACCACAGAACATACATTTGCCTATAAGAGCCATTTCTTTGACAAAATTGGAATTAACATGAGCTGCCATAAATCTGTTCGTCAAAACATACCAATGGGCACAATTACTTTTGCCCTCAAGTAGTCCGATTTATTCTTAATTATAGAAATACTGTATCAAACGCATGCAGACCTGTGTTTCGTCATGTCTGTAAAATGCTGGTTCCTCAAAGAACAATGCTGAAAAAGATCCTCCATGTTGGAACTTGATCGAAAAAAAAAAAAGAAAAAACTAAAGAAAAGAAAAAGAAAGATCTATTCTATAAAGCATAGATGTTTGGAATATATTCTTGCAACACAGCTGCAGTCATACATGTCCTTTCATAGGGTGTCTGAAGTTCTGCCTGGCCAAGAAAAGGGCTATCACACAGAAGACTCCTTGCCCTGGGAGTAGATAGATGTGTGTATTTGGCATCGCATCCACCCATCCTTTCATCCTGTCTGTCCCCCCTCCTTTTCTTTGCCCCCACCACTGCACAGCACCCACTGTCCAAATAGAGAGATCTGGAGGAGGAGGGGTGGCAAGGTAGCAGGCGCCCCAAATGTAAAGCGTACGCAATCACTCAGATACAAGTGGCACCGCTAAAAATTGCCTTCATATATCAGCTTATGGTTTACGGGCTGTGGCAGAAAGGACGGCAAAAGGTCAGGTGGAAAAACATATAGACGTGTCAGAGCCACTGCTCGGGGCGCCGGAGCTCTGGGCTGATGGCTGAGGAGATGGGCTGGCTGTTTGTGTGCATGTGTGTCTGTGTGTGAGTGAGTGAGAGCGTGTGAGTGCATGCATGTGTGTCTGTATGTGTGTGTGAGACAAATCAAGGGATACAAGGGCAGTGTTTGATGGGGGCCCAGTGTATGTTTGTGTGTGTGTGTGTGTGTGCATGATAATACCACTACATGTTATGATATTGGTAATATAAGAAAAGTAGTTTATAATTTTGGAATTTACGGTCATTTGGCTGTAAGAAGTTGGATTTTAAAGGAAATTTTCACCAGTTATTTTCAAGATATCTGGTGCATCTTAGTGGGTTATTGTCCACTAACACTGTACTCACCATCATAACTAAATCAAAATATGTAGTCGACTATTTCATGCATTAGCTGGTCACGTGCAATCACTTGTTAGAATACAAAATCTCTTTCTGTTGAGGAAGAAAAGTTCATTCTTTGACCTTGGGAAAATAATGTGATGTACTGCTTTTCCTTGTCAGGCAAAATTGTGAACTGAAATGTGTTTAGATTTTAAATCTTGATCAGACAAAATAAACCATTTGAAGTTGTTGCTTTGGGTAGAATTAAAAAATAAATCATGTGATCATGAGAATGTGCATGTAGACCTCAGAATTTATCTCAAAGCGAGGCTATGCCTAAGCACAGAGTTGCCAATGTGGCTGAAGAAGGCCTGATCACACCAGCATCTGAAATGGCAAAAATTTGGGAATTGAATTGAATTCGTGTCAATGGAAATGTTGTGATTAGTGGATGAAAATCCTCATGAATTTTCACAAACTGTGAATTTGTGCCTTTGACCAAGCTGTCTTGACAGTGTTGACCTTTGAGGAGATGGAGAGCCAGAAAGTTCACAATGGCAGAAGTTATCACAGCTTAGATGTGCGGTGCCATTTACTTTTATTAATTGGACAAAAAACTGTTCCAAAAAAACATGGTCTGCAAAAAACTTATGAGACAGGAGTTGATGGTACTAATGCTTTTGAATGAATTCTGTGAAATTTGATTGTACTAAATGATGTTCAGTAGTGAGCAAAACAGTCGTGATGAATCCTTGGGAGCTGTTTGGACTAGCCTGCCCAGCTCAGTTCACCCACTAATTTTTTTTAAGTATAGTCACTAAGTCACCATGTTTCTAGAACTATGTTAACAAGTGCAGATTCATTTTTCTGTTTCATTTTTTCCACCTGATAGTGCTGCTTCCCAGAAAAGCAGATTGAGTGCTGTGGTTTCCCACCAGTGTACTTAGTGTCAGCTCTCCTAGCTAGCTGAGCTGTAGGCTAAGAAGCTGTGCGCTCAAAAACTAGCCATTCTATTTTGCATAGACTTCGTCATTTAAGAGCTGTCACTATTAGGTTTATTCCCCCACATAAGTGCAGTTATGAAGATGTCTCTCCTGCCACTGTACAGTTGCCATTCTTAAGTCTTCATGTACAGTATATAACACCATCAGGACTTTAGCTTTGCACCCAGATTTTCTTAAGTGCCTCCTTACTGAGCACACTGGACTAGTGCTAACTCTGCATGCAGCCAATCAGTACTGTGCATGCCTGCCTGCAGAGGAGTGCCAGCTGCAAGTCTACGCCTTCATTGTGCTCCAGGTGGTGGATGGTGGTGACGGAAGCTGGGCTGCGGTGGTGTCCCTCTAGAGGATGAGACAAACAAGCTAATCTTCAGACTTCCCAGTCATCCTGGAAAAGAGACCCAACGGCATGAGACGGCTCAGCACCTTCCATCTGGGGCTCCCCTCCAGTTCTCCCATCTCCCTGCTGGGAGATCTTGAGTCTGATTACGAGAACAGGGCTCTGCATCTGCGGCTTTCCCCTTCCCCACCGCAGTCAGGAGCTCCGCCACTGCAACTCTATCCTCCCTGTCTCAGCCATATGCTGGTCGTCAAAGGATGTTTCCAGGACTTAATAGGGAAGCAGTGTTTTTCAATCCTGGAAAACTGAAAGTGCTGGTCTCCATGTACGAGCCTTTCATCAGTCCAAAAAAATACAGAAAAAGGTTTACCCTCTATCCCACCACTAGAGTAGAGCCTAGCTATCCTTCTTCCCATGGCAACCTTCTTTGGCAAGCAAAAGCCATTCAAGTTTACGATTGCCTCTCTTGTTTTTCATGCCAGTCTACCTCTCAGATTGCAGCTCAGCACAACATCGCACTGTCCTATGCTATTTCCACTATGGTGGCAAACCCCTGCTCTTTCCCCGGAGCTAACAACTGATATTGGAACGGCTATGGTAGCTGTCCTGACTCTCACCATGCAAACAATGGTGTCTGGATCCAGTATTATGTCGTGGTAGACTATAATGCAGAGAAATATCTGGCTGCTTCCCCTTCCCCCCTCAGATGGAGTCTGTAGGGACTTCTCCGTTAAAGTGCCACAGAGCACCTGCGAGAAACAGTCAAGGAAGCTTAGAGGGTGAAGAGGGACAGCCCCTGTGGCACAGCTGCACCTCACTGAGTCAGCAGTGCTGAGATGTTCACTCCAGGAAGAGGCACACTGCAGATGCAGCCGCACCTCCACATACACCCAAAGCGGGATCCACCTTCTTCTCCCCCACTATTGTCCACCTCAGGTGGTCATGGCTCAACAGCTCCACACTGTCCCGGCAAGATCCTGTGGCCAGCATGTACTTGGTCCAGCTTGTCCACCAGGCCTCCTTGTAAACAATGTCATCCATAGCAATGACAGGACATTGTTTGTCTCAATGCAGCTGATATAAGGAAACACAATGGCCGTTTTCCAGGCCAACCACTTTTCTCTGAAGAGCAGGTTCCTCTCAGCCACTCCATTTATGCTCCCACTGAGCATTTTACGCCTTCCTTAACACAGGCACGCGCTCCCCACACAACACAGAGGCTCACCGCTCCACACACAAAACACATTGCAGCAGGCACAGCCTGGTCACTTCCTCACATCTTCATAAGTGACAAATCCTCACTTAAAATGAACATTACTGACCATGAAGAATTATCACCAATCTCTCACTCATCAGGGCGAGTTGCTGGTGATATCTCAGCACAGCCTGTTTCAGACCCAGGGTTTGAACAGATGGCCAATTTTTGGGGTAACTGATTACAGTAATATATTACTTTTTTCCAGTAATGAACTAATAAGATTTTGGTGACATTATTACTATTGATATTATTATCATTATTATTGCGTAACATTCCACCACCGTTTATTGTGTTCTGAAGCCCTAAACGATGTTAACCTTTTAATGATATTCAACAAACTGGACAAGAACAAAAGAAGAAAAACCCTCTTGTTAAATATAACTGAGGTCAAGAAACGTAACAGCCACCTCACTAATAGATAAAACTACAAACTACAGACACTGATGTTACAAAGTAACATTTGCATTTTGGAATATAAAACAGCAAACTTAACAAACTACTCAGTCTAACAAAACATGATGAGATATGATGTAGCTCCACCTTTCAGCAAACTTAGTGCAAAAGAGGTGTGTGTGTGTGTGTGTGTGTGTGTGTGTGTGTGTGTGTGTGTGTGTGTGTGTGTGTGTGTGTGTGTGTGTCCTCCTAGGTTGCAAAATATAGATAGATATATTTATTCAGTGGCTTTTTATTAGGCATCAACCCATTTTATGTGCATATTGTCGAAAAAATGGACTTGAAATGAAAGCCAGTGCAGACAGCTGCATAGATTAAAATGAGGGCATATTTGTTCTGTGAGATGTGCAAGGGTGTTCTTTTCCTGAGACAACAGTGGTGTACATTAACCTTCTCAGTTCAACTGCTGGAGATCACCACGATCCTCCTGCTGTGGTCACACCTGCTCTCCATCAGGGCAGTGAATATGCAGTTGGTACAGAACTGCTCTGTGAACTTGATATCTCCTGGGGCTCCTTCCACACAATGAATGGCAGCTGAGTTCCACACTTCAGATATTGGGGACAGGCTCAGGAAGGTGAAGGTGGGTCTGGTCGCCTCACAAAAGAATGCCTGTGCAATGTGTGCAGTTGACCCCTCACTGGGAGGACCCAGAGCTCCCCAACATGCCCTGATTCCTCACATCTTTGCCTGATTTAGGCCATTTAGGTCATTCTGGTGATATCAGAATATGTCAGTAGATTATGCAAGAATTACCGTCAGCAGTTGGTAGAATTATGCAACCCCTATGACTCATGCATGGATATGAGGTTAAAATTTGGCAAAGTGTTCCTTCAATATGTAAAAGATGGAATTAGTATCAGGGTAGAGGTTAATGATGATCTGCAGTCACATGTATTGATAGGTTTTAAGGTTCAGGAATGAAACACAGTAAGAGAAACGTGTTTGTGTGTTTGTACTTTATAGGTGCATACTTCATGTGTGATCATCTCTGTTTGTCTATGTGTCTTCATTTGTGTGTGTGATGTACTGTAGTTTCTAGAGTCAGCAAACACATGGACACATGGACACACACGTACACACACACAAACACACAAACACACACACACACACAGGTACATGCTGGATACTGTAACCTCTCGGTCGACCTCCGCTGACAAGACAGATCGCTCCATTCATCTACGGGTGAGTGCACCGAGCGCTCCATTCATCTGCGGCTGAGTGGATCAGGCCGACCAGCATTTTTCACACCGCTGGCCCATGATGCATCTGAGGCTCTGGAGGAATGTCACTGGCCTGAATGCCCTGATCTGTCATGAGGCCCTGGCTGCCACACCACTCTATACAGTGACACACACATACACACACAGAAGTGCAGGGACATACATACACACACATAGTGTATGCAGCAGGGTGACCTGCTGGCTTAACGAGACCATCCTATTGCCCAGAGAGGTCGTGCCCAGTTGGTGTCTTTGAATAAGATATTTATCCTGCACACCGAGTCATATTGTGGGTTGATAAAAGTACTCAGAAGATGTTGCTAATATACTCTACTTGAAAAAAGTATTTAATACAGTATGATAATATATCAATGTCTTAGATATAGTGTCATCATATGGTTTGTCAGTACCTATTTCTTGTACTCTTTTTATGCTCTTACTCTTTTTTAAATACATAAACTGTGACAAACACTAAAACATGTTTGTAATCTCCACTAATAAAAGATTGAACCTCTTGAAACCTCCCTGAAAAAAGCAAATACATATAGGGTGATATTTTGGTTAGTGTAATTCCGCTCATTACATCAGTGACATATTTCCATTGCTTGTGTGATTGGACATAGAAAAAAATAAGGTGAATGAAAGTGTGCACATGCAGTACTTACTGTCTACAGTGTGTGCACACATGAACAGCATGTGTGAGCATTCACTGCAGTCCAGTCATGGGAATCAAAATGTCATTACGATGACAATATCAATAAGGGCATTTCCATCCAACTATTGTAATGCATATTTTCAGTTTGTGAATAAAAAAGTTTTTCACTTGGTGGAAAAAATAGTGCCTTGATAAAAGCTTGGCTGCTGTTAATAATAGTGATGTCATTGCAAGTGTGAGCAGCAAGATGTTGTTGCTGATGACCTTTGTAAAGAACAGAAAAACTCATTTAGAGAGCACCAAACGTAGTCACAGTGTGTGCAGCTTTAGTTAAATTACATGATACTGTATATACTCAGTCTAAGAGTTAGAAGTCAACATCAAAGTCAATAATGATGGAGGCAAAATCAATTAAATATAAGAACAATTGATGATTATATGATGGTGTGTCAAAATATATGCTTCTAATTTCCTCCCCAGTCAGTTATATATGTTTGAGAATTAGGCATTTGAAAAGCAAAACATCCATTTGGCATTCATGTGATGGAACTATGCAGTATTTCTGGCATGTGGTTCAATATTTGAACACCCGGAGGTATACGCCTTAATTCCACAACAAGGCAACGGAAAACATATCATCATCCACTCATGATCCAGCCACGCCGTACACAAATCAGCTGCAACTTATAGAAATGTGACAAGAGAAAAGTTTCTCTGCACTCGTTCCCAACGCAGTGGCAGTGCCCTTTGCTCTCTGCGTTGGTATTTCTTTGATCTGTTGTTTAATTTTTAAATACTTCAATCTCTTCTTTGTCTAAACAGCCAAGAAATGTTTGGATTCCAAGAAAATCAATTTGGGGATGAGGTCACTAAAGCAGTGATCTTAATCCGAAGGTCAAACATGGTTTTGCAGAGCATTCAAATGCCATTCCAACTCACATGCAGGTCACATGATGATTAAAATATTTGTTAGTTGGACCAAGCACAGTTGTTTCTAAACTTCTGCAACAGCCTAGAGATGCATCATTCCACTGGTATTCATGAATATCCTGTGCGAGGTATAGTGTATGACTGAATGATCAAAAGGATGGATCCAAAGTCTGTAGTCACTTACAGCAGTGGTTGAGCAGGAGTCAAACAGAGGAAAAATGCCCATTGTGCTACTAACAGGTGAGTTATGAACCCCTCAGTAGACAGAAGAAGACCTCTGGAGACTGACTGACCTGCAGCTTCACCCTGAACAACTCAAGTTTTCACAGTGACCCGGCTGTCACCAGCCTCTGAGAGCGAGAGGCCACGAGAGAAATGAAGGACAGAGACAACGCTAAGTGTAGTGGGATATTTTTTCCCACTTATCTAGTCAAGTCAGTCATCTAGCAGAAATGTATGAATGATTTTCATGTAGTAATAATGCAAATAAGTGAACATGACTAAAGGTCTGCTTGGACCCCTAAGCCCAAAATACTAATTTTGTCACAGTGAAGTAGTTGTATGCGCGTGGAAGCACGCTAGTCCTCAGCAAATTTCATGCCTGTCCATCAGATTAATAAGTACCCAGAGCTTGGAAACAGTGGCTTTCAAGCACATCTCATGGTCTACATCAGTTCAATGTGTGAGTATGGAACTTCGGTCATGTGATGGTGGCAGTATATGAGATGGAGGTTGTAGCTGATTGTGATGGTCTTATACAGCTGATGTGAATGTGCAGCTTGACATTTCTCTGCTTGTCCATTGGTTGATGCTGAGTCCAGTTTTGGTCAGGTGTTCATTCTCTCTTATCTCCTACCCAGGGTCTTTGTTGTTTCACTGATATATTGTCCCCTACAGCTTTCATACACCATTTCCTCTCAGGTTGGTCCTGTTAGTAAGTGTCAAGTCCATAATGAAATATCTTTGTGTACCCTGCTGACATTAAGTTTCCACCTGAGGAAAGCTGATACAATGTCCAAAATTGAAACGTTCATCATCTGGAACATTATGCCCAGTAAGATTTGGAAATTTATTAAGAAAAATATAGATTTTTGCCCCAGTGGTGGCAGTAAAGTCACAAAAATCATGGCCACTCATCCCGAATACCATGAATAAGCATACCTAAATGGTCTGTACTTGTTTAGATAACCCAGGCCGCTGTCACACCTGTGATTATACTCAATTTGGGTGTTTTTGCTTTGGTTCCATTCATTTAGGCTCATGTGAAAATGGTTAGTCAAATTTTGGTGTGGACCAAATAGCTGGACTGAGACCACTTGAAAAGAAAAGGTAGCAGTCCAAGAAAATTCTGGCCTGATTTGTAAGTGGTGTGAATGCAAAGCATACCAAGCATGCAGGATTGTCTGAAACATGCATTGAAAAGATGATCTTGATTGTGGTAAGTGTCAAGAAAGGGATCTCCAAAGTGTGTTAGATGGTCCAACAAATGGACAGACACAGCATCAGACTGTCTACCATTGTCATCCATAACCGCGTGCCTTGGTTTTGTGTATGCTTAGCAGACATGAGACATAAATCTCCCTCATCTTTTTGTCTGCCTGAGGTCATTTGGTCCTTCAAAGTCTAGAAAACCTTCCATATTTTGTGTATTGCAGAGGGAAACGGGACAGAGATGGATGGGTGGTTGGAGGAGCAATGATGGTGGTTGGTCTGGGTGTTATTTCTGCTTCAGTGTGTGAAGCTGAAATAACAATGATGCTGATGAAGTGCAGAACAGGCATCCAGTGGCACAGCTGGCATTGGCTGGCAGAGGTGGCCCAGTTAGCCCAGTTAGCCGGCTGGCTTCCACTGGACCACGCACAGATGCCCATTAACTGCCCCGCTGATGACACCCTTGGGGCAAAACGCACACACAGACACATCCACACACATGTATACACACATTTTTAAACGACGTATAAAGACACATTTTACACAAAAGGACATAGATTTAACCGTACATTGGAAAAGACGCATATATTTCATAGACAACACACGCTTTCCTATTCTTTCAGATGCACATACACACACTGTGCGTTATTGAAAGCACACACACAAACACACACATAGTAAAGGAATGACTCACCGAAGTCCAAACATCGCTAAACGCACAAGTTCTACAAAAATATGTCCCCACTTAAACACACACACATGCACAAACCAACACAAATCTCATGCTGCTCAGCCAGTATGTTCCAGCAATCACTACACAGACCCTGTGACTGCCCACACACACCCACACTACACACACAGACACACACACACAAAAACACACGCACATACACAAACTGCAATTCTCACCTCAGGGCAGAGATGTGCTCTGATGTTTCCGGGGCAGTGGGCAGTCACGAGTGTGTGTGTGTGCCTGACAGCTGTTTGTGTGCATGTCCATGTGTCCGTGTGTGTGTGTTTGTGTGTGTTGGCGCAGTGCCCTAATTTGACAGAGCTGGAGCAGTGGTTGATCCCCAGTGCAGTTGATTTGGCTTGATGTTGACCCTACAGGCCTTGTCAGCTCCAACATGCTCCCTGTCTCCTCACGTAGCCCAGCACGACACTGAGTGGACACACACACAAGCACGCACACACCACGCAAAAAAGGGGCACACATTAACACACATTCATTTATGGCAGTATTCCACATTTGCTCAATCCATATCACGCCCCCTACCCTTTAATGGTAGAAGTTTTCTTTTTTTATATAGTTTGTACAATTTTCCTTGCATATTTTAAATCTTTCTTTATTGTTATTTGTATTTCATTTCAGGTTTTTTTAATTGATTTTATTTTTTGCACTGGTAATGCAATTATTTACAATTCAGTGTTGATTCAGTGTTCAATTTTGCCTTTTTTTTTGCCTGTGATGCTAGTATTTCTAAAATTTTGTTCTGTCTTCACTTCAGTTTATTCTCTGCTCTAGTGACTGCAGATGTTGATATGAGGACAGACACATTCTTAAATCTGAAGATGACACGGTTGTTGTCAGTCCCGTTTATGAAAATGAGAGATCATAAGGGCCTGTGATATTCAGATCCTTTACATAAGCTGATGTAGCAGTACTGCAGTGTAAAAATACAGATGTAAAAGTAAAAGTCATTTATTCAAAATAGTGCTGAAGTAAAAGTCCAGAGTACTAAAAGTATCAAAAGTGTAAATGTTCATTATGAGAAGGTCAGAATAGTTAGTATTGTAATATGGCATTTTCTTGGTGGATCAAAATGAACATCAATTAGTGATGCATCAATGTATAAAAAAGACATTTTTTGCTGTAGCTGGTCAAGATGGGGCTGATTTTAACTTCTTCATAGGCTGTTGTTTCTCGGAACACCACTATAAATTTTATATCTGGATAATCTCTATCACATTATGACGCTCATCACAGCCACATCGACCTGTATTGTAAGGAAAATGTAGGTGATATTTTCGACAACCTCCTCGAAATGGCCATAGCACAGATATTGTTGTTTTGGATGGAGACACTCACACAAACATGAATCTTTTGTTGCACTTTGGTTCATTGAACGAGCTTCCACACAAACATCAATGGGGAGAAGTGTGCTGCTAACATCATCATTGGTCTGTTTCAATGTTAAATGGTGTAGTTCTTCTACTTCTGTGCCTTGGAATGTAAACTCTAGGCTTTATTGTGAATTTGAAATTTACAACAGATGGCAAATGGCATGTTGTTATCAGGCAAAGATGCACTGCTAAAATCTCTATCAATGGGAAATGAACCTGCTCATACCCATGCTGACTGGTCATTGTGCAAGGATTGTCCATTACACCAGAGTGGGTCTTTGATCACAATCAGAAAACGACAATAGCTGCATAAGATGAGCAAGGTTGCACAAGTGAGCGAGGCGAAACAGTTGATTCAAGCTCCTGAAATGTTCTTTTTCATTTGAATCAACAGTGATTCTCATTGGATGAAGTGTATCTATTGTATTTCTGCATTCAATAAGAGTTTCAACTTGAATTTGAAATTAGGAAACAGTTTTGACTTTAACTCAATTGCACTGCCATCATTTATAATGGGTGCGATTGATAAACTCAAGGATTTTGTAGTTTTAAAGGGGGGCATGGACAAATAAAGCTTGACACCCTCTGCTTTAACTTAAGTATAATGTCGGGGTACTTTTTAGACCTCTGGTGATTTATTCCCTGAGAAAGCAAAGTTAGCATCACTCTGCGTTTAGAATGGTACTGTTAAATTTCTGTGAGCACACAGCCTAATTGTTTGGTAAGCCCAGGAAAATGATGAGCACCTGTTAAGACAATAAGGTCTAAAACTAACTAGAAGGACACTCGGAGAGTGCAGACCTCCACCAGGGCCAACTGTCCAATCTTCTATTGTATGCAAATCTGCAAGCACAACCACTACATGCATGCAGTATGTCTCAGTATATTTCCAGAACTGTTACAATTGTCATGATATGATTTAGCTGAGCTGACGTCTGATCATCTCAGCTGTGCATTTCTTACTTGTACCTCTAAAAAGGAAATATTTCACATACGTAAACTAAGACTATATAATTTCTGCCGCTAGGTTTCTATCAGTCAAAACAACAAAAACAAAACACAAAATTTGATGGTGTGAAATAGTGAGAGATCATGGTGATAAACAATCACCAGAGCCAATGAAAAGTCCATGGAGGAGGTCTTAAAGTTTTATTCACATCACGTTTAGTCACGCTCGCCAACTTCCTTCCTCACTATCTGAAGTATCATGTGATGTTTACGCATCACCATTGGAAGCGACCAAATGTGAGAAACATTTGGGATACCGAAAATATATGACTCAACAAAATATATATCATTGGTCACATCATTTGAAACATTTTAATGTGGAAATGTTTCATATTGTTCTTTTAATATACATTTGTGAAAACCAGAAATTGCATTCAGTCACCACACCTTAGTTTGATAAAAAAAAAAGTGTTACAAGTCTACTGGTTCTCCCATGAAACTACTGCCCCTGAGTGCCAAATGCCTTTTCTCACCATGTTAAGGAAAGTCAAAATTATTGTATGTATATTCACCCTGTGATTCAGATCCACTCCAGCATTGAACGCGCTCTTCCTCGGCCCACACCCTTCCACCACCTGCTGACAGACAGACAAACAACACCAAACCTCAACTTCCTCGACAGAGGTAATAATTGTTGAATAGGCTGTTGTAATTTGTTCAGTATACCACCTACTGGTACAGAATTGCAATATGCTATAGCACACTATTTCTTTATTTTTTCATATTTTGTGTTAAAGACAGGTTTAATTGTATGAATAAACTCGTTTCATGAACATTGTGCTTGTGATGCTTTTTCTGTTGGATTTTATGGATATTTCTATTTATATTGCCTGTTGGTTTTGTGAAACAGAGTGGCAACATGTGTGGTTGGTGTGTATTTGGAGGTTGCTGTGTGTGTGTGTGTGTGTGTGTGTGTGTGTGTGTGTGTGTGTGTGTGTGTGTGTGTGTGTGACTCCTCATCAATAAACAGAGGACCAGGGCTAATTTTCCGAGCCAGTGAGGAGGTTTTTAAATTGGGAGGAAAACCCTCTCCACTCCGCATGCTCAATACTGTTCTGCCACTGTGTTTGTGTGCTGCGTGTGTTTCTCTTTCTTTTCCTCTTTCCATCATTCCTACACTTCCATCTGTATTTCATTCTCCCCTTGTCTGTTAGAAATAACAGACTTTCTCTGGTTACTCGTTTGTGCACTTTGATCCAAATATTTCTCTTTCTTTGGACCTTTGGAGCGGTGTGTGTGTGTGTGTGTGTCTATCAACGTATGTGTGTGTGAGTCTGTGTGGGTGGTTGTGTGTTCATCAGGCTGTCCCTGCTGGAACGGATCCTCTGAGGTAAAGGCCAGATTTTAATCCCTGGGTCCATCTAATCTCCTCATATTCACATCTCAGATTAACATACACACAAACACACATACACACAGAGGCATAGTGGTTTGATGCCTGTCATCATCAGCTGTGTGTGCTTATGTGTGTGTTTGTGTGTGCATGTGTGAGATGGTGTGTGAAAGAGTTTTCAGACTCACCCTGCCCCTCCTGGTTGAAGGAGATTAATTGTTGAAAAATTAAGCCTGTCTAGGGCCAGCGACCTGTGGGTCAACTGTTTCCTCACTATATTGAAACTTTACACACACACACACACACACACACACACACACACACACAGATATCCTGGTGCCATCTGCCCCAGGGCGGCTGGCCGGCGATGTCAGCATGGTAAGAAGGGTGGGATCAGAAATGAGAACAGCATGTACTATGTGTTTTAACATCAAAGGTGACCGGGTGCGCTCACACACATATACACACACTCACACACACACAAGCTGTCCATACATGAAACAGGGAATGGTGACTGTGGTCACTCTCTCTCTTCTCTCTCTCTCTTTCTCTGTGCTTTCTGTTAAGGGTAAAACCCGACAGAGGCAACCAAAAAGTGCAGTGAAACGGGGAGGTTTCTCCGCCAGGCCGCATGAATGCAGACATAAACACACTGACTAATGAAACTCAGGCCTGGAAAG
This sequence comes from Chaetodon trifasciatus, assembly GCA_037975065.1. Lineage (NCBI taxonomy): Eukaryota > Metazoa > Chordata > Actinopteri > Chaetodontiformes > Chaetodontidae > Chaetodon > Chaetodon trifasciatus. Next base: position 12,912,719 of record JBBMOE010000013.1, read on the forward strand.
TGTGTGTGTGTGTGTGTGTGTGTGTGCGTATGTGAGTGAGTGAGTGTGTGAGAGCCTGTGTGTGTGTTCTCTAAGTAGCTCCATCTGGGTAGAGGTGGCACCAGAGATGTTTACTGGAGGCTTTAGCCCATCAACTTATTGTCAACAGTTCAAGGGACTGTCAGCGCCCACGCTGTGTGTATGTGTGTTTGAGGCAGAGAGCGAGAGCGAAAGAGAGCGTGTCTGGAGGGGGTTAGTGGTTAGGGGCAAGGAACAAGCGGAGGAAAGAAGAACAGAAAACAAAGAGGGTATCTGAAATCTGAAATCTACCTTCAAGATTGCAAAACCTTGAGCTGTCAGTAGTGCTGAAAAAGAAAATCATTGAGATTCTGATTGGAGCAGTCAACATTAGCATGGTCAGGAACAACAGGTCTAATAAATAGTTCAATACATTCATCATTTCTACTGTATGCCACATGCGATTTCCAATGAAGCAAAATGAATTATTCGTCTTCCAGCCAAACACTACAGCAGGTGATGCTGCTCATTCCTTGTTTATTAAGGAGTATTAAGTGGTGAGATTCCTGTCTTTAGAGCTTAGAATTGCTCCTTTTTTTCAGGTTTATTTATGTGTTGAGTGATAGTGACTTAAAGACAAGTCTCACCAGATTTTGCAAGCAGAACTAAATCATTGTATGACAGCTGCTGTCAAGATTTGTAACTTAACCTGGACCAAAGCAGAATGCCCTTTGACTTCTTTACATCGTGTCTTTAACAACAAAAGCAGGCATAGCTTGCAAAGGCTGGACTGTGTGATGAAGAATATTATGCAAACCATTACACATCCTACAAATCAACTCCTGCAGGATACCAGAGAGTCTGGACTACATCCTCAGGTTAATTTTCTTGCATCTCGATCCGTTATGGTTCTTGTAGATTCCAAGTCCAGGTAGGATCAGAGAGTAGAGTTACATACTTTAATACTGGACATTCAGAGACACACCCTGGACAAGACCATTGTCACTCAAAATCCAATTTCTCCTTGTTCTGGATCATTTTATTGTATCATGTGGTACAAAGAGGTCAACAGAATAGAAGATAGAAGCTCAACATCTGCGGTTCAATGAAAACTGAGCAAACTTCATCTGCTCATGAAGCCCAGATGATACGGTTGAAAGAACAACAGATAAAAGTAAGTAAGTGGACCTTGGCATTTTGGGTCAGTCAAGTTCAAAGTTCAAGTTGAACTTTGGACACATATACTGGAAAGTTCACATCTCACACAGCTGCCTGGTACTGGCTGGGAACTGGCAGTAACAGTCGTCATTGAAAATACCTGGCTCAGTGTTGCACCTTTGATTAGAAAGCAGGGTTTACCATAAATACATCACAAAAATGATGAGGGAGGGAAATGCTTGAACAGAAATAAATGAAAGGTGCTCCACTGATGTTCTGTGTTTGACGATCTGTGTTGTGTTGGCATCACATTTTGTAGTACTCTGTGAATTGCTTCTAAAAAGAGAAAATGGGAGTTTCAGCTTAAGAGAGGAAGAAAATTCTGGTTCCATAAAATCTTCTTCAATCTGCCTGCTTTTCTAAATGCATGTGTTACTTTTCTCTTCATTCCCTTCACCTGCAGTTGGACTAGGATGGAGATCGAGTCCAAGGGGCTTCTTCAGCTCAAGCTGGCTGGTGGTATTTAACCTCTGTGGGGTCATTATTAAGGTCACTGATACCACCCAGTGTCTAGTGTCGATGTCAGACTCGTAGTTTCATTTTCTCTAACTCTTCACCGTATGTTTCTTCTTTTTGGGTTTCTTGCCCTTTACCCACACTTTCAGACTTTCCCCTGAGAAAGAAGCAGACACCAACTTATTAAAATGCACTTGATTTTCTGACTGTAACCAAGATGCTGGGTGTTTTTCAAAGTCTGGGTATTTTCCTTCTTCTTGACTAACTTTTGACAAATGTTCGACTGTCTGTGGCTGAGCTGGCACTGGGTAATACTGGTGTATCTGGATGGACTGGATCCAAGACAAGCAGGGTCTAATTTAAAGTGGTGCTCTGGCAGACTAATGCCAAACACACATGGTGAAGCCAACTGCCACCGTCACACAACACATGACACCGCGTCTTCACGGCCCGGCCAGCCCACCCAACTCGAAACCCAAAAAAACACTGTTTTCTCATCTGATTCTCTTTTCTTGTTCTTATTTTGTCTTGTTTACTTTGCCACATGTGTCTGCATTATTGTGTTTTTCCTAAGAATTTCTGTATCTGATGACTGAAAAATCGATGTGGAGGAAAATACTGTGTGGTACGCTGAGCTGTAAAACAAAGCCAAACATCAGGGAAGAATGATTAAACACAACAATTGAATTCAGACAAAGGCTACTTTGAAGTAATCTCTTGGCCCAGTAAATGGACTGTTAACGTTGCCATGTTTCTACATATTTCGTTTCAGCTCTTTAATTTCAATCAAGACGTCTGCTTCATTCTGCACTTGCACTTGGGTTGACACTTCAGTTTCACTCATTCAGCTCTTACATTTAAGCTCCAGCTTCTTCCAGCACTTCCACTGTAACCGCCATTATGAATGTCTTACAGTGATTGGATTTCAACCACCACTTCAACTTCTTTCAGTATCTTAAATATCACAAAGATGTGAACTGAAAACTGAAAGTGAAATTTTCAGCAGCAAACTTCTTCATCTTCTTCATCAGAAAACGTATCCTTTGAGCTTATATATGGAGGTCTTGATGTTTACTGACTACACTACTTTTCATCTTACTATGATACTCTTTTAATATAGCTTTTCCATTGTTTGTGGTCCTCTGATTGGATAATCCATCTAGAGCTATTCAAACTCAATATAGCGGTATTGAACATTGTAGTTTTGTCACTTCAAGTCTCTTAATATCTTTTACATATTATCACTTTTAACAATAGAAACCAGAACACAACTGATTCTTCTTTTGTCTTTTGTCTTTTTTTTGTATTTCTAGAAGTAATACATATAATAGATGTGATTATTTAACATGAATAAAACTAGTGTGTTTGAAGTTTTTTAAAAGTGCTGATATGATGGATCAGTAACCATTATTTGCTCCTATAAGGCAGCAAGAACAGGCATGGAGTATGAGATGGAGTAGCTGTTTTCTCATTCATTCGCTGTTTTCTCTCAGTAAAGTGCTAGATTGAGATTAATATCACTGTCAACATTTGCTATAAAAACAATATGAGAGAGACCAATGGAAAAAAAGGGAATGACACAACCAGAGCTAATACAGTTTAGGAAACAAGTATCCATTCGATACACAAATTAAGACAGTGAGAGAGATGGAAGTGAATGGTAGTTGTAGATTTTAGGAGTGTTTGATAGTTGATTTTAGAGGACTATTGTGTGGCTCTTTCTCTCTCTGAGCGAGTGCTGTTCACCTCCACTCTGTAGATCTGCATGGGCCGCAGCTGTAGTGCCCTTCATATACACACATGTACACACACTCCCCTGTGTCCCCCAGCCCTGGGTATTAACTTCCCTCTCTGTAGCAGCTGGAGTCACATTGTGGTGAGACCTCTCTGTACCTGAAGGCATCACACACACACACACACACACACACACACACACGCATACCACACATACACATGCTTGCGCGCACACACGTACACACACACACACACACCTATGCCACACAGCTGTGTGTATTTGTCTTAAATTTCATCAAATTCCTACATTTTAATATTTTAAAAGCTAAAGAAACTGTTCCAGGACCAGTATGAGTCAGCTCACTGGTACCATTTTAAAAGAGAAAAAGCCTTCTCTGTGCTAAATGTGTTAGAAATCAAAACAGACCTCTTTGCTGTTAACACAGAGGTTGTTCATGTCCATTACAGCCTGAGGCCAATCACAAGGGCTCTGCTGGTTTGCGCATATTCTGTTTCTGCTGTTTGTTTGCCGGCTGCATTTGTATAAATCTGACAGTGTGTCCTTTTAACATTTTGTACATTATCGTTGAATGTGTGTGTTGTGTCTTTTGACTCTGTATGTGTACTCTTGAGGGCTAAATTATACTGTATGCAGGTTTTGTCTGTGTGCATGTACTATTATATATTAGATTTATATTAGTGTATGTTCATATGCTGTGAACGTGTGAGTATTGTTTATGCTTTTTGGTGTGTTGTCTACGACAGTGAGAGAAAAGTGATCGCATTTACTCCATTACTGCACTTAATTACAATTTTGGGCTACTTTTTGATTTCCATTTTATGGTACTTCATCTAGTCCATTATATATATATATATATATAAGCATCAGTAAGAATATATGGCAAATGGACAGTGTTTATATAACCACTCAAAGCATTTGTACAACACAAGTCTGCATTCACCCTTTCACACACATTCATATGATGGCGTGGCCACCTGCTCATTACAAGCTTTTAACCATTCACACACACTCACGGCGATGATACAGCATCGGGGGCAATTTGGGGTTCAGTATCTTGCCCAAGGATGCTGTGACATGTGCACTGCCGAGGCCCGGGATCGAACCACTGACCTTCTGATAAGTGGATGACTGCTCTACCTCCTGAGCACCCCTATATCAGATGCATAGTATGATATATAACACGACAAAATGTGCATTTTGAGTACGTTCACTTTTGATACTTTCTATTCTGGTAATACATCTGTACTTTGATTATATTTTCATTTGAAACAGTATTTTTGCTTGACAAAACAAGCTTTCTCATTTTTTGATGATATGATCTTCCTCAGCACGTGGATTTTGCGCAGTGGTCATGGACTTATCCCTCCGCTGTGGCTCAGCAAGGAAACCCTGTCTGTGAAAAAACATGGACTTAAAAGACTAACTGTGGAAGATATCCATACCAAACTCATACTGCTGAAGCTTCCTGTTGGCCCCTTTGTAACTTTTGTTGAGGTGTAGCTGCTGAAATGTTAAAACAATGGTATCAAAAGAGGAGAAGAGTCAGTCATGTGGCTTAGTTATGTCTGCTGTAGAGCAATATCTAATTTACTCACATGAGCTAACATTTGGCAACCGAAAGCCACTGGTCATACCAGATCAAGCAGGGCTGTTGCAGCAAACCCCCTGAGTGTGTTAAACTGAGCATCAGTGAGTTTTTATTGCTTAGGAACTTTTAATTTGTTAGACAAAGAATTTGTTATTTCTTTTTTCAAAAATTACATACTTTGCCTTTGAAATGTATTTTAGCACAGAATGATGACTGTGCATTTTGTCCCTCTTGTATTACACTGCAGTTGCTCTTATAATCGACTACTACTATGGCTTTATGGCCAGCATGGACAGGAAGAACCGTTAATGTATTCAACTTACATATGGTCACCTGATTATTGCATTAACATAGATCTGAAAAAATCCAAACAAATTCTTTAATATTTCCAATATAAACTTGCAGTGTGTGTCAACTTAAAGTGTGTTAATGCTTCTGCTGCTTACATTTGTGTGTGTGTGCTGTCTATATCTGCACAGTTTAAGTGTGTGTATGTGCATACAATACGCTTAGCGTGGACATAAAGTTCACAGTAGCAGTGACCGAACAAACCCAGGGCTGTGTGTGTTGCGCACACCAGTTTTAGCCACTGAAATAAAGACGTCTGGATTTCATCCCCTCCTTCCTCTCTCTCTTTCTCTCTCTCCTCTCTCTCTCCTTCGTGGATATTGATCGGGCCGAGCGCTTTGAGTACAAAGAGTTAAGGCCTGAAAGGCGAAACAGCCGCGATTTCAGAGAAGTCATGAAAGTTTAAAATGCCTTCTCTTTCAGCCGGGTCCTGGGAGATGTGTTCGCTGTGCGAGTGACCCCCGGGCGCATTTGGAGATCCAATGGTTGAACCTTGCTCATCCCACGTTGAACCAGTCAATACCTATTATTAGCTACTGCCTGCCCTCTGCTACAGGGCCTGATGAAGCAGAGAGAGAGAGAGAAAATACCTTCTGAAGGCCTTGAAGTGGAGGGAGCTATGCCTGTTTGAGTGTGTGTGTGTGTGTGTGCTTCGTGGTTTGCCGATGGAGGGCGAAAGTGTGAGCATGTTGTGGGCATGTGTGAGTCTGGCAAGTGTGTGGAAGCATTTTCAGTGTTTTGTAATGTGAGTATGCAAAGTCTTGGTTGACAAAGTATGCGTGCGCAAGTACATAATTATGTGTGTGTATGTGGGGCTGGGATTATATTTGTGCTTTTTTTTTTAGAATGACAAATGAGCGCGCGTGCCTCCTCACATGCATAAGTATATCACATTGCGTGGTTTATATGTGTGTTTTTGCTTTTGCCAGTGGAGGGAATAAAGTGTGACCATGTACATTTTGTCAGTACCTTTTGTTGTGGACACGCACCCCCATGTGTGATCACTAAATGGGTGTATTGCATAACTGCAGGTGTGCCTACATGCAAGTAGTGTGTGATAAAGTGTGTTATGTGTGTTTGTGAAGCACTACTGGTAAAGAGATATGTCTATTTGTGTGTTAACTAATGAAAGAGCTACCCTCCTTGTGACAGATATGGGCCACAAAGGGCTACTTTATTACTAATGGGAAACACACAAGCTTATTCCTTTGAATTACTGACCTAATTACATAAACATGTAATTACTACACTTCTTTTACAAGGCTATAACTATAAAAAGATACACACACAAAAAGCAAACACTTTCTCAAATGGCACTTTTATAAGTAACATTATGTAAATTGTCTTTTATAATGATTAAAATCGGCACTAAGCATGCTGTAAGGCATATCATGTGAAAGTGAACACTTCCTGGATGTGACTGTAGACACAATAACTCCATTCCCATTCATGAGAGAAGACATTTATTTTTCTGATGGGTTTTAATGTGAAAACGCTTCATGTGAGTTTGAAATACATACCTCATCACTCATGTCACCTCATTCCAAAAACGCATTAAAACACATCACCATGTTTAATTCTACATGTTTATTGGTCCTACTATATGATAGCAATATGAATTACTCTCTGATGATTTATACTTGACATTCTTCTCAATGTTTTGCCCTCAGCGACATAATGATAATTAGGTGTATGGACTGAATAATTGAATAATTAAATACACTATAACTCCCATTTACATTGAGTTTTGTCAGATAGATGTTTACACTGATTTCTCCACCAACGTATTTTAAATCATGCATTATAATAAGGTAGGCGTGTGCATTTCATGTGTATGAAATGTTGACCAGGAAGATGGTGCAAAACCTCTAATGCAGATGCACTTGCATGCATCTGAAATATTGACCTCTGCATTTTAGCCACGGGTGCTATCTGATGTGTGTACAGAAATGAAGTGACAGGCTGTTTTATTATCTTTTTAATAATTAACACAGAATGTAGAATTCAGTGCATTCTAACTAGTGGTATAAACTGATATGCCAGAGATGCAGTTGTACATCAAAAGATATCCACATATCTGACCAAGATTCTGTGTGAAATTAACAAAAATCAATATAGCTGTAAAAAAAAAAAAAAAAAAAAAAAAAATCCATATAATTTTGTAAGTTGGAGAGCCATCCATCTGCTTGTTAGCTCTAGTTGGCTCTATTCCCAACCACATTCTTGCTCTTCTAACTAGCTCAGAGCAAGGTGATGTAGCCTAAGCAGAGAAAAAGGCCTTACAGGGGTGGACGTTGGGACTGAGTGGTGGGTTGAACTCACGACTTTCACGCAGGAGACAAGGATTTGTGTCTCGTGACAAACCAGAAGTGAACAATCCTTTTTTGTACCTAATCAAGTAGTTTTGATGTCTAAACCTCATCAAGTAGTGTCAATCAATCAAGCATCTTTGTAACCATAGTATCTCACTCTCTCTCCTGCCAGTGTGCCCATTCCATGAGGAGAGGAAGAGGAGCTGTGCTGCTGCCCGCTGACAGAGATGATTCTGACCAGCATGCATGGGAATAAATTACAGTACAATAAGCTTGTGTGTATTTCTCACTTTGCCCAATGATGGTCTGAATAACTCACTAGACTTGTTGTTAGTCACTTTTTAGAAACAAAGTTGCAAAGAGGGTTGGAAAATATAGTCAGAATGTTACCAGTTTGCAAAGCTGTTTGTGTGTATGTGCATGCATGCTGAAGACTTAGGTTCAAGTTAGTGTTAGGTCAGCTTTTGGTTAGGGTTAGGGTGAGTATCCAGGAGAGGAATCTAAGTTAATGTAATGTAATTGATGGAAACATGACAGTGTGTCTAAGACTTTGTCTTAACTAGTTAATTTACAACTTGATTAGAGTAGGCTTAGGATAAGGATAAGGATTGAGTTGTGATAGTTAAGTTTATGGTAAGGAGCTCGAGAATGTATTATGTTAATGAGAGTCCCACATGTGAGTGAGGGCTTATGGATAGCTACATTTGCAACAAAAGATTCTGTGCTTGTATGAGCTCATAATTCATATTAAGCATTTTGACCTATGGCTTTAGCCAGGTGCTAAAGATGAGAGCATGTGAAAAGCATCAGTTTGGTGAGTCTCATGGTCAGTGCGTGAGAGCTGGCTGCCCTGATGGCAGCATTCAGAGAAAACAGGAAGAGATTCAGTGTTTAGTGGAACAGAGCTATTGCTCCACTGCAAACAGAGCTCAGGTTTGCGGAGTTTCTGGCAAAGGTATGATGCTCCAATGAGACTACTGTTTCTGTTGATATATCTAGTAGTGGTGGGAGGACAGCAAGAGTGTTTTCTTCTGTACTATCACAATTAATTTGACAGTGATATATTGACATTAAAAAATGTTACACACTGCACCTCTAAGAGGAGAAGAATAGCTCCACAAGCCACAGCTTTTGATGGAGATAAATAGCCGGTGTGAAGGTGTCGATTTCTGAAACACAACAGCGAATGTGTTCACTGCAGGAAGTCAAACAAGTCAAAAATAAATTCTGCACAACATACTACAACATGTCAAATCGCCCAAAACAAAGCAGGAATGTTTCTCTTTCCGCTGAAGCACCATTTTCCTCTCGGGTCTGAATCTCCCCTAAAGAAAGAAGTTAAGTTTGGCAGCTGCAGAGACAAAGTGTGGGCTGACTGAACTGAGTTTCTCCTCTCAAGACAATCTGTAACAGTTAACTGAAAGGGCAGCAATTACCGCACATCAGATGCGTCTGCGGACAACTCTCCAACACACAAGCAGGCAGAAATGCGCCGCACGCACACTCGACCTGTCACATCACGACACACTTGTGTTCAACGTGTCGACATAACGCCACCTGGAGCGAGGCCCGGCGATAATGGATTAGGAAAGTCCAACTCACAGTATGTCTGCCCCCCAACACACAAGCACACACTCCAAACACACACACACTCTTTCTCTCTAATTGCCCAGGACTGAGTGTGGACCCCACCCCCCCTCTCCCCCTCTCCCTTGCCTGTCCCCAGCTTCAGGGGCCCATCCGTCAGCCCTGTCCAGTTGGCTCCGGTCATAAATAGGCAGGCGGGCAGGGGCCTCGGTCCAACGGGCCCCTGAGGACAGAGAGACACAGCACCCAGCATATGCTCCCTAAATACCAAGCTGGAGGGTGGGGGAGTATTCAAACAGGGCACCCATGGGAATGTGTGTGTTCAATTGTGAATGCCTACTTGAACTGCTATCCTTATGAGGGCTGAAAGGCAACACAAGGATAAAGACCAAGCAGAGGACGTTTTGCAGGTGCTTGGTTCTGCGTGGAGCTAATTTGGGATTAGGAGGAGACTACAGAGGCCAAATCACCCATTATTTTATAGTTTTGAGTCAGCTGAGCAATTAAATGTGTTCAGCGAACAGCTTTGGCCTGGTAATTAGAAACTCGAACATTTAATGATTTTGGTTTGTAAGATTTCATGTTTTCACAGGGCAGTTAACATACAGATCCCCCTGAACCCATAACACATTTGTCCCAGTGACTGGAACCGTAACGCACCTTTGAACATAACATTCAGTGTTTTACATAACATGCACATATGCAACTTACAACAAAAATTAAAGAGGCAATGCATTAAAAAGCTGGGAAGCATTTTTACTTATGTGTTAAAGAAAATTCAGTCTTTTACTGCCTGAGTCTTAATTTTATAGTTCTGCCAATCTTTCCCATTGGCTATGGATTTTATTAAACATGCTAATTGCTTGTATTTGGGAACAGTACAGCATAGATCAGACTCCAGAGGGGAGAAGTGAGAATATGATGACACAGATTGTAAATTAAGTCCCAAATGAGCCATATCACCTACACCAGTTATTTGTTAAATTCAGTTTGAATTTAGCTGTTATTTCTACTAGTTGACTTGAGAAACCATCTGCTCACACAATTACAGAAATTACAGCTTGTTACACAAAGGTTGTAAAACCAGTCAGAAGTAAAAAAAAAAAACCAAAAAACAAACAGATATACCCATGTGTCATTTCAAAGAAAAAAAGTACATTGAATACAACTTTGTTCCATTTGCATTCGTATTTCTATGAAAAAATAAACCAATTACTTTTTGTCTATTGGCTAGTGTGTGTGTGTGTATGTGTCAGGTGTTGCAGGCAATGTGATGCTCTGGCTCTCTTGGTGATGTGGACAGAGCCGTGAAGAGGCTCCCAGGCAGTGCTCTGTGTCAGCATCACTCGCCGTCACACAGAGGCCTTTCTCTTCCCTCGCCTCCCTCTGGATTAAGGAGGTGAACAAGTGGAGAGAAAAGAAAGCAGTTTGCGTGCATGATTGTGTTGTTGTCACATAGTCACAATTTGGGTAAGACGGAGGCACGCAACCGTAAAGTGCATAAACAATGAGGGGGTTGGGGGGAGGACACCAACAGGGACACTAATAAATAAGTGGAATACATTAAAAGTAAAAGAGTCTTAAATATATAAAATATGTCCTGGAGATGTAACCTGATCCTGAGACCGACATTAAGTCCAGACAAAATATATCACCCTAAAATATCAAGGAATGATACTGTGTTCATATTTTGATTCCTGGAAAGTAGGCATGTTATTATCAGGATAATCCACTCCAACCAGTACAGTAATCAATAAATAGCACACTATTACTTTTCACAGTGGGTGTTATACAAAGGGATAATAACATGTCCTAAAAAAAATGGACAGGGTGGCAGCAAGCCCATTATTTCCAGACTTCTACAGAATGCAACATCCCTTTCATATTTTTTGTTTGAGGTATGATTTTAACAGAAAACAGCCAGCTGAACAAAACGGAGCATTTTCTGGGGTCAGGATATAACTTTTGATAAATGTATGGCTCATCTTGGCTAAAGTTTGGAATCAAGTGAAAACTGGATAGTTATCATAGCAGAATGGACAACAATAAGACTAAGAGCCTAAAGCCTGGCTGAGGTGCAGCAGTGCTTCATGCAACATGCTAATGTCAGCAAGCTTATATGCTCACAACTAGCATGTTGACATCTAGATATTTATCAGGCTGGGTTTGCCTTTGTTACCATCTTAGTTCATCATGTTGCCATGAAATGTTTGGTAATAAGCACTGAACAAAAAGTAGAGCCAAGGCTGATGTGTATTTGGTCATGAACCAAAGTACTGGAGAAACAAACATTTCATCTGAAGATGGCACTACAAAAAAACGTCAGGGGATTACCAAGTTTATCACACCCTGACCTGTGGGAGACATGAATGGTGAGCCAAATTTCTCAACTATCCAGGGGTTCACTAAGGGAAAGCGGTTTCATCTTCTGGGGATCATATGGTCTGAACAAAATTTCAACGCGGTGAATCAATGGACCAACATTACCATCTCTAGTGCCATGTTGGTTAGTCCGACCCTTAGCCACTCAATTCAAGAGAAAGTAACTGGCCACAGAGTACAAAACAGTCAATTTGGGTATCGAGTTTTTATCGTTCGGCTCTGGGCAATAAGGTGAATTCACCATTAATTGGTACTAACCCTAAAAAAATGAACCAATTAATTTAATTCAATTCAGCTAATGTCAAACATGAGCCCACAATGTAAAGCAATGTCTTACAGCCAGCCAAATGTTCTCACTTAAGAGGACTTTTTCATTTTTCTATCCTTGTGAGGACATTTTGATCCTCATTTTCCCATCCACACACACACACACACACACACACACCTAAACCCAGTCCTGCGGGTGTATTGCCAGGCGAGAGATGTCACTCCTTCCGTCTCTCTCTGGTGTGAGTGTGTCCAGTCCTCCAGGGGGAATCTCATCCTTCTTAATCCTATTAGTGGTGGGACTCAAGGCATGGCGGTCTACTCCTCTGGACCTGTCCACAGTCATTATCCTGACCTCCGCTCCACAGCATCTCCATCCCTCTGCATTTCTAAATCCCCTACCTCATCTCTACCTCATTCTCGCTTCCCTTTTGTCTTCTTCCCTCCTTTACCTACTTCCCATTTTAGTCTTCATTTTATCCAGATTATTCAACATTTTTATCACACTTGTCTCAACGTAAAGTTTGAGAGAAGCAGAGAAGCAAATGAAAAGAAAAGAAACAAAAATTGATGGACATGTTTTTTCTGGGTAATTTTGTCCGGTGGGTGAACTCACGATGAGAAAACATTGAACAGATGTTTGTTTTAACAGAAAACACTCACTTGTGGAACAGCTTAAATCCCCAGGTCCCTCAGCCACTGCCACACATATATGGGCAGAACCTGTGAATTAGCTCACAGACTAATTGTGCCAGCGTTTAAGAAATTCTTCTACTTCTGATTTTGCTGGATCTCAACAAGGGTTTGACCAATTATTAAAAAAACGTGATTACAACTATAGGGTGCTGGAGGTCCAACTAATTTGAAAATGACTGGAGTGCCAGGGCTGCAGCGACAAGCTGTTACGATCTCTGGTTCACATTTTCCAAAGAGTGACAGAATAAAACAAAGAAAGGCAGAGAACAAAGAATTGTCCTTGCTGTCAAGTTGACACAGAGGCTAAAGCATTTTGATATTCCAGAAAGTATTAGAAACACTTATATGCAGTCTGGATCTTGGATTTCAATGGTATAGCCACACACATGGTGGATATTACTGAGTAATTTCCAAGTAGATCAGCCTTGAAAAGACTGTAAAGGGCTCCACTTATCAAATCTGTGATATTGCCAGGAGATGCAGAAACATTAACTGTCAAATAATCAGCCGGACCTGTTCAAACTGAAACTTAAGCCTAAAAGACAACAAACAAGCATGCAGTAAATAGGTCTTGAACGGCAACACAAGCAAAGGGGCACAGACTTCTGGAGTGAATTATTGACAATTGGAGACATCTTGCAACATATTTTTGTCTGCCTACAAATATTTACACAGAAGAGGTGAGATGAAATGCGCCTAGGTGGCAAAATGTAGATAAACTTGTTTTTTCAATGTCTTTTTCCTGGGCGCAAACCTTGTGTTTATGCGTGTGTTGGTTGTTTGTTCTTTTTAAAATAAATCTTAAATACCGAAGCATGTACTACATACAACAGATCACTCATCAGCATCAGAAAGGGAAGTTGGGGGATTACATTAAATGCTGCAGACATTGAGATGATCACTGTCCATAACATCTTCCCACCAGGCGGACATGCACTAGACACACCCAGCCAGACCTGCTGGACCAAAAACCATCACAAATGGTGTGACCATGCCAGGAAGAGAGGGAAGAGAGCTAAGAGCTAAACTAGCCCAGCTTGGACCTAAGACCAGTCCACTACCCACCTATTTCTGGGTAATTTCCAGTTGAAGGAAAATAAAAATGGATTTAATAAGACTCAGACTTAACCAGAAATGGGAAATCAGAGACTGCTGTGCCCAAATCTTTACAGAGACCTGGTTCCACTCAGATCAAGCACTTGATGGGAGTGCGGGACTCTGGTAAAATACAAGGAGGCTGGATTACCAGAGAGCAACCGACTGCTCAACATCAGCAAAGTCAAGGAGCTAATCATTGATTTTAGGAAAATGGAGGTGAAGACACACACCCCTGTCTACCTCAGTGAACACTATTCAGCATCACAGGGGACCTGTCATGACATCACACATATTCACCCAGCTAAAGAAAGCTCAGCAACGTCTGCACTTCTTGAGGAAGCTTCCCATGCTGATAACATTAGAACCTGACATGGGATGTGCACAGCCCAGGGCAGCAGGGCTTTGCAGAGGGTGATTAAAACTGCCCAGAACATCATTGGTACCCCTCTACAAGGTGAGGTGACGGCCGGTCACGGCCGGTTCACCCTGCTGCTGTGCGGTAAGTGACACAGAAGGCTCAGCTGCTGCACCACCAGACTATAGAGCTTCTTTCCTCAGACTCCTCAGCTCCACCTCATCCTCCACACCACATACCACTACCTTCTGCACTACCCTCATTTCCACTACAAACAAAGTTTTGTATTTGCGCTAACTTACACTCGTATCACACTGATATTGCACATAATGTATATATTGTCTGTATGCATATTAAATTTTATATCTTTCTTGTTAACATAATTTACATTTTCTTTTGAGCTAATTTGTAGACTTTGTTTTACTTAACTGCCTATTTTATGGTTTAATTCTATTCTACTTAAAATATTTGAATATTTATTTGTACATTTTCTGTGTGCAACATGGAGCGGGTTACAACTATGTCCTCATGTAAAGCCTGGTGTGACATGTCGGAGTTTTTAGTGTGTTGTGGCCTTGTATTTGTATTTATTGATTTTGCATTGCAATAAGGAAAGAAACTAACTTTCAGAGTGAGTTTTGACAGTGAAGATTCTAATCCCTGAAAGACTAACAGCTAGATTTGGCTACTGTAATGTTCGTACATTAAGATTAGACTGAGGGGTGACTCTAACACTCACCAAAACCAACTAACACACACCTTTCCTCCACACCTGAAGGTTGGAAGCTCAGAGCTGCCAACTGTTTGATTTTCTTTCTGTGTGTGTGTGTGTGTGTGTGTGGTTGGAGGTCCTTTTCTGTCATTTCAATGTTCTTTACCTGCTGGAGGAGATGATGATCAGTCCCCTGTGCTCTGCTCTGAGCCGGGTGGATGACAGGATCTAACAGAGCTGATAAACACAGACACCCCACAACCCAACTGGCCTCGGCCCTGACAGTGACTGAACTGGCCTCAAATCGCCTTTGACAGGGAACAGTGTCTACACACCTACAACATACACACACACACACACACACACACACACACACACACACACACACACACGTCTGGAGCGAGCACACAAATGCACACACATACAGACACACATATACAACCCCATACGTGCTCGAAAACATATGCAAATCTGACCACCACGCTCAGCAACAAGCATGGGGTTAAGAACAAGCTTAAAACAAAAAGGGTGGACATTCAGAAAGATACAAACAAAAACCTGTTTGCATTCACACATGCTCAACATGTCCAAACCTATTCCAGCAGAGGTGAGCTGACACCACCTCGAAGACACACTGTCACTTCACCTGCAAATGCATGAAAATGATTTGGGGCGAACAACGACATGTACAAGGTGCTCATGGCATCAGGTTGGTAACTGACTGCCTCCACCTCCACCTCCACCTTCACAGAGGTTCAAACACAGCCCCAAGCAGAGACACTGATCACAGAACAGCTCATCACAGAGCAGGGCAACAAAACGATGCTGCCCTGGGTGAAAGGCAGGGACCTGTCAGGATGAAGATAGGAAGGTGAACTGGCAGCAGACAAAACAACACATAAGCTGATATTAATTGAGCTTACAGGACACTGAATCATCCATGCAAACACAAGCCAGTCAGTCATGTGACACAATTGATATTGCTTGATGATATATTTACTGGAGAATTAGTGACTCAGCAGTTTTAGAGATCCATAGTCTGAATGCTTTTTCAGATGCGTATTGTTCTTATTGTTTTGGGTACAAATTTCATTTCATTACATGTATATTGAAGATTCACAGAAAACATGCAGTATATATTGTGCTGTAAAACCTACATTAGTCAGATTCCATCTGGATATATCACAAATTTTAGTTATAGAAAATTGGCAAATTTAAAAGCAAATTTGTGTTTCCATCCACTACTGTTAGCAGTTGTTGGAAGCATTGAGATAAACCAATTCTGCCAATTACCAATTCTCCAGTCAGGTGCCATTAAAGCCCTGCAGGAGAAGAGGATACAACAAGATGACACTATTAAAAGAGCATCAGTCAAACTCACGTGGTGGGAACAAAATGGGTACATGATATTAATGTTTATTCCATACATTAATTGATCCACACTGATCTGATGTTTTCATTTCAACAGTTTTTGTCTTCGGTGAAGTGAAAGTTAGAGTGAAAACTTTCACTTCACTGTGTCCATTGGGCTTTTTTGCATTTAGTTTTTATCATTTTTCTTTTTTCTTTCTTTCTTTCTTTTTTTTTTTTAATTTTCCAGTCCAGACAGAACTTCTTTCTGTCTACACTGGCCACATAATGGTTCACTTTTCACTCACACATTACATGTGTTATTAGGAGCCTGTGACTGGAACTTCTACATGCCACAGCGATGGTGCACTGGGTTATGAGTCCTGCCGAAATGTGCACACAGCAGCACTGTGGCTGAGCACATCTGAAGTAGACAGAAGATTCATGGGTTGTATTAACAGATTATAAAAGTGTAAAAACTATCCCTTCTTAGCAGTCTGTCTATCAGACTTACAAAATA
Source organism: Chaetodon trifasciatus (assembly GCA_037975065.1). Classification (NCBI taxonomy): domain Eukaryota; kingdom Metazoa; phylum Chordata; class Actinopteri; order Chaetodontiformes; family Chaetodontidae; genus Chaetodon; species Chaetodon trifasciatus. The sequence goes on from JBBMOE010000013.1 coordinate 12,929,361, forward strand.
ATTAAAGCACCTATTTGCTTAACAGCTACCTCAATAGAGTCTTTTTTTACATTGTTGTCAAAAGTTTTTACTCTACGTTTTAAGTGTCACACACTATTGATACTGCACATATTTAATGAGTAATTCCTACTACTAGAGGCAAGTAAAAATACATTTTCTTATTTTGTGTCTTCTAAGAGGGCTTAGCTTGCCGCTGGTAAATGTACAGGAATCTGCTTGTTACAGAAGATGCAACATGTGGGTGAGATGGCCTTAGTTACCAGTAACTCTGATGGAACTGAGCTGAGAAATACAACAAGTTATCTACATTTTCATTCTAAGTATATCAAGCAAATATCAGTCACACACATACACTACAGTGCATGCACTAAAGTTTCCCCCCCCAATATATACTTAGACAAAACTCAACATATTCCTTTTATCATTGCTCTAATTTTACACCACACAGTTAAAAAAAGTAAGAAAGTTTCCCCTCTGAAGTCTGCTGTATGCGGCAGCCTGGGGAGTCTGTGTTTTTAATTTTTTTTTACCTAGTCATCTCCGTATGCTCCATAGGCAGTGGGGACCCGGGCCGTTCCTTTAATGTGATGCGAGTGTTCGTCGCACAGTGAGATCAAGAGGCAAACGAGCGCAGGGTGAACAAGAGCCCCATGAAAACCTCTCGCCAACTTTAATGGAACGGTTCCCTGCTGAGTACTGAGGACATCTCCAGCACACACACACACACCAAACCAAGACATTTATCTTCAATGAAGAGAGGGGGTAATGAAAAAAAGATGTGGATGCGTACACGCACACACACACAAAGAGAACGCCTGGCCTCCTTAAGAGTCCATTCAAAGTAATGGTATCAAAGCTATCGTTGTATGAATGATTCCACATGAAGTAATGCATATCAAGGTTCTATTTCTTTTTTCCCATTGTAATACAGAGGTCATGTGTGAAGCATTTAACCATTTAAATATGGTTTAAAACAGATGATGATCAAATATTTCAGATGATACTTGGGAGTGTATGTAAGCTAGTTTAGAGATCAGTGAGGGCGAGAGAACGGAATAACAAGTAAAGAGTCAAAAGAGGAGAAATGCTGAGAGAGGAGAGAAGGTGAGGAGGACAAAAGAGAGAAGCAAAGACATGAAGCATGGAGAGAAGAGATGAGGAGAGGATATGAAAACATGATGATAACAGACTTGTTAAAAGGGTCAGAAAAATGAAAGAGTTACCTGAGGTTGTAGAGGCTGGTCGATAGGTCAAGCAGACATTCTAATGCACTGTGTGGAAGAGATGACTGTGGTACACATTCACCATCAGCTTTTATCAGTCTTAACATTTCCCTAATGTTAACATAACTAAAGTGTTCAGACTGAACAGGTAATGTATAAGTGTCGTGGTTTTGCCCATACAAGCAAAACAATTGTGGTCAGGAACGACCATGAACTTTTGTCTGCTTAGACGACATGACAATCAAAATTTACATTTCAACAGCTTTGAGTGAAAGTTCAGTCCACAGGCAGCAGGAATCTCTGACAAAGGAAAGAAAGAGTGATGCTGATCTTTGATTGTTAAAGTCTGACATCAAAACTACTGATTCGTATAAGAACACTCATCAGTTTTCTCATGGATTATGTCAGTATATTTGTTTCAGAAAATAAATATTGTGCTTAGCTATCCTAACACAGGAGTTTTCATCCCAAAATACTTCATTTTGTAATCTGAGTACTCTTGCAATAACATGGGAATTGCCAGTATGAAGAGCAGACTGGACATGTGTCAATGAGGATATTTTAATCTGAATCAGCAAAGTGAAGTTCACTGTCACACCCAGAAGTCTGTCTGCCTCAGAAGCAGCTTCAGATTTGGGTTAGTGCTTAGATGGTTTGGGCATCAGTGCAATGCTGACTGGCAGTGCAGGCTGGGGCAGGACGAGGGATGATGCTGGTGTGGTCTGGCAACAAGGTTATGAAAAAGACAAAAGAACATTAGTGTTCATTAGTGTCTATCCTTTTTGACTGACCTAAATGTAGAGACTAACAGTGGTCTTTAAGTCTTGCTCATGAGCAGCTATAAACGTTGCAAAATATGGAAAGAATTCTTTTGCATGAGCCTCACAGTCACAGTAGGGATTTCTATCAATAGCAACAGTTTTAACCAGTGAGAACAAGCTTGTCTTCTTCTGTAGTGAGTGTAGGTACAGTCACATTAGACCTCTGTTAATTTTACCCTGTTGCCCAGTCACCTCCAGTCAGCCAACAGAAACACTGTGATGCACAGTGTGTGGAAATGGAGAAGTCTGTGAGAGCCTGTTTACAGTTTGTGATCACTTGCTCATTATTTATTTAGAACTCGTATCACAACTGTGACATCACCTCTTTTTGAGGGCTGACTGCAGGTCAGTTTCATTCAATAGAAAGCTAAGGTGACCATACTTGAAGCTGCTCTGAACACAGCAGTGGAATATCACAAAGGAGATCTACACTCGACTGAGTCCACGCTTCTTGTCGGAATTATGTTGACATAATATCACATAGCTGACAAGTTATTGATGACAGAATCACTATTAAACAAAAGACTGTTAACTCTCAGGTGAAGGTGGATTTTCCATGAACTGGCATAGAATGCCATCTTAAAGTCAAGTGTGCTACAACATCTTAAAATATCTGAGAGTGAAAGTAATTTGGCAGCCTTCTGATGACCATAGTGCTTCACAGGTAGGCTAACATTCAAAATGTCATGTTATCCCTTTTTAAGTCCCAACCTTGTCCAAAATCTAGTTTTCATTGCTAAAGAGGAGCTGGATGGGTTCCCAGCTTGGTTCTACTGGCAGGCTTTCTGTTGTGTCCACACCTCCATGTAGTAGCAGGTTTTCCGAAACCATGGCTCCCTCCTTTCACACACCTCCTACTTATACTACAGAGCTTCTGCATGCTTGCTCTGCAATGGCGCATACATATCCAGAATTTAGGCATTTTATGTTCACTTAATTTAGGGTAAAGTTTTTTTTTTTGAGTCAAGTGATTCTTTATTAAGGGAGTGAATGTCTCAGAATATTCTGCTTTATGTCACAATCTCCTTATTTCCTTATTGTCATATCAGAACAAGTGATATTTTAACACTGATATGACACTGGATAACATTTTTTACAGTGTACTTCCCAGGCCCATTCCCTGGTGCTGCCCATTGCCAGGCGAGTGATATGACACAGCCTATGTACATGCACACACATTCACATGAACAGTGCTGTACACTGCAGGCACACATTCAGTTTTTGTAGACTTGTGTGTAAAGTTGAAAGCAGCACTTATGGCACGATAATTAACTTGGACTCTGTCTCCGTCGCAGTGCCCCCTCCCGCCTCTCATTAATCACTAACACTGTTTGTCTTTCTAACTCTTGGATGAACCACTCTGAAAATATGGTCAGAAGTCTTCAACAACTTTTTTGCTTTCCCAGACTGGCAGATGCTGCCCATTTGGAGCAACAAAAACAGAAAAACAAACATAAAACCCCTCTTGTAATCCCTTCATTACAGCTCCTGCTTTAAACCCAAATACTCCTGAACTCTCTTACACAAAACAATCACCAATTCTTATCTGCCTATTCCCCTTTTTTCTATGTGAAAACATTTAAATTCTTGGCTGGAGTTCAATTCAGCCGTCTCTGTTGTGGTGCTGATTCACGAGAGGTGAAAGTGGAGGCGATGGCATTAATGCGTCCTGTGCCACAGGGTTGGAAGCCATCCACGGCAGCAGGGTAGCTTCTAACCCACTGCCTCGTTGGTGTCAGAACATGTTAGCCCCTTTTCCTGCTCCTGTATGCTGAAATATTATGCCCTCCAACACAACTGGCCAAATAATTCTGATTTCTCAACAATGGCAGTATACATATGGCTGCATTTTGAGGGGTTTGAACAGTGACAGGGGTGAGAACATTTGTCCACAGCGACAGAAATGGCTCAGGGCTTTAAAAGTATGTCTTGGTGTAGAGTGTAAGACAATGTGAGAGGGAAACTGACCTGGTTTTTAGCCACTGTTTTCAAACAAAAATTAAACAAAAATTAAACAAAAAATTGCATGACTTCATGGACCAAGAAGATTTCAATGAGCAAATTGTCCCCCTGATGAAAAGGCTGTCCTACCGTCACCATCAGTCAACTGAAACATCATGCAAACACACAGGAATTTATAAATACAATTTCTTCTGAAATGATTTGAGACATAACCACAATTCAAACATTAATTGCCTCTTGTATTACTTCATCCATTCCTGCTTTTATATTTAAAGCCCTGTGAATGACACAGTGAAGGTTGTGTATGTGGTTTAATAATCTCATGCATTCAGGTGTTTATGCATCTGGTGAGGAAAATGGTGATGTTGGCCTACGTATGGGTTTTAAAGGAGAACTGCAGCGATTTACATTACACTTCCATAAAGTTCGAAGCCTCACAGAAAACATATTTGATCAATTTTTGAAGCAGAGGTCAGTAGCAGGCAGCTGATCGGTGAAGGCAAACAATGGATTTCTCCTTCAAGTAAAAAAGACTAAGACTCTGCAGCCATGCTAGCAGCTCTGAGACTAGGCAAGTGGTACTTTCAGTTTTATGCTGATGTCAGCATGCTAACATGCTGATAATGATGACACCTGATGTTTAGAAGGTGTAATGTTTACTGTGTTACCCATTTTAGTTTTGTTAGCTAGAACTAAACAGGAAATATACTATGATATCATTAGTTTTGTATGTGCTTTTCATTCTTATTCTTATTCTTATTCTTATTCTTATTCTTATTGAAAAAGCAGTGAAGGCTCTTAGAGCAAATCTGTTCTAGTGTCCTGGACAAGACAGGCAGCAGCACCATTACTGGCTGCAGACACAGAGCAAACACTTTAAGACAAAAGCAAAGAACAAATGAAACAATCAGACCTGCTCTCAAAGGTTTAGGTAATTCTGCACCTGATTCTAAGAAGAGTTAGCAGCACACTTAACCACCACATTTCACCACGTTTTTCAGCTCAGTACAGACTTTGGGGACAGCAGGAATAAGTCCTAGGAGTGATGGTTTATGACCACAGTCTTGGACATGGTGGTGGTGCTAGATGAAAAGTTGGAAGATCACCAAAGTTGTTGCCGTTCTTCTGATTAGGAACATATCTCTACCAAATGTACAGGTGCTGGTCATAAAATTAGAATATCATGGAAAAGTTGATTTTTTCAGTAATTCCATTCAAAAAGTGAAACTTGTATAATGTATACATTCATTTCACACAGACCGACATATTTCAAGTATTTACTTCTTTTAATATTGATGATTATACCTGACAACTAATGAAAACCCCCAATTGAGTATCTCAGAAAATTAGAATATTGTGGAAAAGGTCAATATTGAAGATATCTGGTGCCACACTCTAATCAGCTAATTAACTCCAAACACCTGCAAAGGCCTTTAAATGGTCTCTCAGTCTAGTTCTGTAAGCTACACAATCATGGGGAAGACTGCTGACCTGACAGTTGTCCAAAAGACGATCATTGACACCTTGCACAAGGAGGGCAAGTCCCAAAAGGTCATTGCTAAAGAGGCTGGATGTTGACAGAGCTCTGTGTCCAAGCACATTAGTAGAAAGGCAAAGGGAAGGAAAAGATGTGGTAGAAAAAAGTGTACAAGCAACAGGGATAACTGCACCCTGGAGAGGATAGTGAGACAAAACCCATTCAAAACTGCGGGGGAGATTCACAAAGAGTGGACTGCAGCTGGAGTCAGTGCTTCAAGAACCACCACTCACAGACGTATGCAAGACATGGGTTTCAGCTGTCGCATTCCTTGTGTCAAGCCACTCTTGAACAAGAGACAGCATCAGAAGCGTCTCACCTGGGCTAAAGACAAAAAGGACTGGACTGCTGCTGAGTGGTCCAAAGTCATGTTCTCGGATGAAAGTAAATTTTGCATGTCCTTTGGTAATCAAGGTCCCAGAGTGTGGAGGAAGAGAGGAGAGGCACAGAATCCATGTTGCCTGAGGTCGAGTGTCAAGTTTCCACAGTCAGTGATGGTTTGGGGTGCCATGTCATCTGCTGGTGTTGGTCCACTGTGTTTCCTTAGGTCCAAGGTCAATGCAGCTGTCTATCAGGAAGTTTTGGAGCACTTCATGCTTCCTGCTGCTGACCAACTTTATGGAGATGCAGATTTCATTTTTCAACAGGACTTGGCACCTGCTCACAGTGCCAAAGCTACCAGTCCCTGGTTTAAGGACCATGGTATCCCTGTTCTTGATTGGCCAGCAAACTCCCCTGACCTTAACCCCATAGAAAATCTATGGGGTATTGTGAAGAGGAAGATGCGAGATGCCAGACTCAACAACACAGAAGAGCTGAAGGCCACCATCAAAGCAACCTGGGCTCTCATAACACCTGAGCAGTGCCACAGCCTGATCGACTCCATGCAACGCCGCATTGCTGCAGTAATTCAGGCAAAAGGAGCCCCAACTAAGTATTGAGTGCTGTACATGCTCATACTTTTCATGTTTATACTTTTTAGTTGGACAACATTTTTAGAAATCCTTTTTTGTATCAGTCTTAAGTGATATTCTAGTTTTCTGAGATACTGAAATTCGGATTTTCATTAGTTGTTAGTTTAAAATCATCAAAATTAAAGAACTAAACATTTGAAATATATCAGTCTGTGTGTAATGAATGAATATAATATACAAGTTTCACTTTTTGAATGGAATTACTGAAATAAATCAACTTTTCCATGATATTCTAATTTTATGACCAGCACCTGTAAGTCTATCATCACTTTGTTCACCCAACCATCCATCTCCACTTGCTTCCTAATATATAAGTTGTTTCAAGCGTTTAAACAAATGCCTGATTCTGCTGTTTTCTTGTCAGAACAGTTTCTATTTGAATGATATACCGTATGACCGAAAAGCCAACTTTATCCTGACATCGGGCTCAAAGAACACATCTCAGTACTGGCCACACTTTCAGTTCCCAATTTCTTCTCTGTACTTGTATTTCAAATAGAACTCATTTCACTTAACATGAGGAATTCCATTTGATCAAAATTTTACTTGAGTACTTTCAATCCTTCTGTCTTTCTGCCTTCCCCTCTCTTTGGCTCTATCCCTGGCTTCCTCTTCCTCTCCTCTCTCCAGTCTTCACATTTTTAGCTCTACTCTCTCTCCCTCTATATCAGTCTCCAGTCATCCCTGCTAGCCCTCTGTCATCCACTGGCCAAGCTGGGAGTGAAGCCAGGCTGGCTAAGCCTGGAATCCTGCATGGCCTGCTGGGCTGGGCTTGAATGGAGAGGCAGAAAGGACCTTGGCTAAACTGGCACATGCATCACATGCAGTGTGGGTAACAGCTCCCTTAAGCCAAACACTATATCCCTCTAATATAACTAATTCATCTGAGAGAAGGAAGCTGGTCAGAGGGGACAGAGAGAAAGCAAGAGAGACAATCATAGATAGACAAACTCTCAGATCAACCATTGGACCCCTGAGTGGTTCTGTCATTTTGTTCCAAGCAAGGGGAGCTGGCTCAATGTTGGGCATGTGATATTCTTAGTAGAATATTTATAATATATATACATTATGTATTGTATATTCTATTCCAAATGCTATCACAGCATCTCTTCCTATTACAAAGCAAAGTCTGTTCTCCCTGCTGTTCATGGCTGGTGGCTCTTAGTATTCCTTCAAAGTCAACCTTGAGCCTGGTCTTTTTCCCAGAGTGTCAAATGCCATTGCTTTGCCATGCACCTGTATGAAATGCCTAGGTATTTGATGCCTGGGGAATGAAATTTTTTTCATCTTCAGTGTTTTATTGTTGAAGAACTCATCCTTTATTTGACATTTAAAGAGATACGATTTAGTGTTACACATCCATAAAGTTGGCGACCATGCAAGAGTCAGATTATGTAAAAGAAGTAAAAAAAAAAAAAAAAAAAGAGACCAAGATATCTTGACTTCTATTTCTCAGCATGGTCCAAGGTAGAGTTTTATCAGTTTTTTCATTGCCTGAAGCTGACACATGACTCATTGTTGGGACCCATCGGGGCCGGGTGAGGTTGCTGTACCCTAGCTCAAGCTCCAATAATGCAACTCAGTAGCATTTTCCATCAGGCCCTCACTAACAGGTAAATGCCCATGTCTTTCTAGTCAGAAGCCCAAACCAAGACCCTAACCTAACCCTGGTGACATCATCAGGGCATTTTCTCAGGCTTTAAAATGCTCCCTTGAGAGCCACATAAGACTTTATACCACTGTCAGAGACTGAGTAGTACTCTCCATCACAGTAAACTCAAACTTCTTAAAAGCAGTAGAGTTCCCTGTTAGTTTAGTAAGTATTGTTAGTCTTGGATTACTAGTACATGCCATTTTGGAAGGCACTCACAAAGCACCTTTTTTGTCGTTTTGTATGAGGATTTATCAAATGTGGACTCAAAAGGAAAGGTTTTGGGATAACACTGAGATAAACCTGACCAAATCTGAAGATTCCACAAACTAATTCCACCATTAACAAAAAAATGCCACTTTTCCTACTTTTTAGACCCCAGATTAAGTCTTTAATTATACAGTATATGATACAGATAGTGTGCATTTTGTAGGATATGATATGATATGATTTGTAGGTTTTTGGGGCATCTCATACAAGCCATGAGACTACAATGCTGCTTTATGTTAAGTTGCAGTATCTGGAGAGGCTCTGCTCTTGAGGCTGTACCGCTGATCACATCTTTCTGGTGTAATTTCTACTTTCTGCTAACATTCCTACTCCTCATGTAAAGCATTTATTATGATTATTATAAAACAGTCTGTGGACAGAGATGATTACACAGCTCAGAGACAGAACAACAGTCAGAGAAGGAGAGAATAGAGTGCAGTATGTCACGTCTGGTAGTGTGTCAGCCCAGCCAACGCCTCCCCACTTACCCCAGACCACATACCAGTCTGGCTAGCAGTCTGTGCCAAGGAGCCCATGCTACTGCATTAAGACTTATCCCTCAAAACTCTGCATGTGTGTCTGTGTGCATGAATGACATTTAGACTCCTCCATTGCCATTTATATTGGCATCATAGTGTATACCACAGAGGAACAGTGCCTGAGCCAAGTGTTGCTGATGACTCTCTTTATCCATTGCAGTATGCAGGGTTGGTAAAATCACATATACACACACAGACACAAGCACATGCAGTTATTAAGAATAGCCAACTGGCGCAGATGGCTGTAAAAATATATTTGGAGCCATAAGCCTTGAGGACACTGTAATGAAAACTACCCAAGTAAGAAACTCAGAATACTAGAAAAATGGTGCAGTAAGACAGCAATTAATAAGCAGTATATTATGATAAGAGTTGGATTACTTCAGTTTACGAAATCTCTATTAAAAATACACTCCAACATGCTCTACAGAGCTTATGAGACTGTTGTTCATTTGCTCACACGTTAATTTATTCTCTTATCATTCATTTAATAATCATGTATTCAATAGCTTAATCAAGTACAGTATTTTAGAGGGGGGGGGGGGGGGTGAAAAAATAATATAATTGATCCATACTCTGTTATACCAAACAAATATACTAGATATAATATACAATATACATATAAGTGTAGCAGGTAAATGGAAACATGGAAATGTATTCATTAATCACCCAAAATGTTCCATATTAACAGGTGAATGGCTCTAATGTCTGTATTTATGTTATTAATTTTTTTGTAAAAATGTTCCTTATATTCTTAACATTCACAATAACTCCTTTGCACAATGTAATAAAATTAAGAAATATATCTTTTTCAAGAATAACCCTAAATGTGCAAACTACATTCTATTATCAGTTCAGTTAAATAATGTGAAGTGCAGGATTAAGACTCTCAGATTAAGTTGCACAAACACCCACAAGGCATCCGAACTGCATATATGAAACAAGCTGACATACGTGTGCATGAGTCCTCCACTCCAGACATTATACACTTGGCTACACTTCCATACATACTGCGTATTCTTCCATATAGTAGTATTATATATTAAGCAGTATGCACAGTAGTGATGCTTGTATGCATGCACACTCAGTGCTCGCAAGCAATTTATATTTATTATAATCATTATTTTTTGTGTAAAATCATTTTTAAACAAGTAAAAAAAAACAAGAAAAACAACACCAATGACACTGTTACCAGCACGTTTCACAACTACACATGAAACAAGTATATGAAGTAAAACCACTGTACGTTTTTACTTTTGCAACTTTTTTGACTCAAAACTTGAAATGTTTCGTTGAGTTAGGTATTTGGCAAGATATGTGTGTGCGTGTGTGTGTGTGTGTGTGTGTGTGTGTGTGTGTGTGTGTGTGTGTGTGTGTGATGAAAGGAGAACATAGCAAAGTAGTGCAGTGTAGAGCCACAGGGCACCTTAACACCCAGCCCAAATCCAAAGTGAAACAATAATTCCACTCTACTTCTGTTCTGTCATGTTGAGAAATGTAATTTAAGGCCAGTGAGTTCTGACCCCAAGGCTCTACTGTACACCACGCTTCCTCTGTGAGCTCAGTGTGTGTGTGTGTGTGTGTGTGTGTGTGAGAGAGAGAGAGAGAGAGAGAGAGAGAGAGAGACAGAGAGAGAGTGTGTGTTGGACAGGCAGACCCCAGGTTATTCTCTGTCCCAATGGTGATTTTAGACAGCTGTGTCCCTTACTTCATCTGCCCTGGAGACACACAGATCACACACACACACACACACACACACTTAAACACACAGTTCAAAAACTAAATTCTCAGCCATGAATTTTCACCTGTGTGACATGGTCAGATCTTCATAATCTCTGTGGGTTTTTCTTGTCCATATATTTTCCTGTTGCATACATTTACCATATTTACTCATGCAGGCAAATCAAAGCCTCGGGGGAAAAGTAGAGGCCAAGAAGAATAAAACTGGGCAAAGCAATGTGAGCAAGTCCAATATTAGAAAACAATAGTTCAATGTTTTCTTTACTAATCATATTTTTTTATTGTAAATGTTAAGAAAGGGCCACTCCCCATCTGGGACTGTCTCATCCACTGTTTGGGAGATAATCCTGGAACCATCCTATTGAAATGTTTCAAGTATGTTTGCCAAACCATTTTTTTTAAATGCAGTGTCTTCTTTGTCATGTGCCAAGCTGTAATGACTTCACTACTGTCCCGTGGGGCCAGAGGGTGGAATACATCCACTGCAGCTACAATTTTCCCACCGTCAGCCACAAGGGGCAGCAATGAGTTCATTCCAGACTCAAAAACAAACTTGGACAAGCCACACAAAGAAAAGAGCAGAAGTGTTTTAATTCAGTATTTTGTTTTTAATTGGTTTTACAAAGTGATGGCTAACTGGTTGATTTGACCAATATTTACAGTTACTTTCCAATTTTTGATAACGAGCAGCTGATAGCTGCTTCCCTATGCTTTACAATGGGAAACATGCAGGTCTCTCATGCATCAGTGAAATAAAAAAGAACATTTTAGTGTTCAATGAACTGGCTGTGGTACGTCAAAATGGTACCATTGCATCAGCATCTCAGTGGCTAATCTTGACATTTCCCCATCAGTCCTTAAGTTTTCATATAACTACCTATTTAGCTCACCTTTTCACTCATGTGAGCATGTTTCTTTAGAGACTGCTTTCTGAAACAATGGGCTACACCTGATATGTCTGTGCTTTCATTGCAAAGAAAAAGACACTCTGGAGCTATTGCAAATATGTTTTCTGTCTAGAGGAACAACTACATGGAAAAGCACAAATGACAGCAGGCACATTCTCCCTTTTGGTTACCAACATCTTTTCCTCAAAGGAGGCTGGAGGACACCTCGTATTTAAAGCAGACACAGTTTATACTGATGTGGCAAATCTTCTTTTTTTTTTATAATGCTCATGTAAAAATATGTGACGTACATTGCATACAGCTCAAATTGCTTGCGCAGGCACAGATATTAATATTACCATGGCAACAATGAACACGTAAACACTCTGCAAATAATGTAAACAGTTACTAATACAATGTAGATGTAACCAGTACATATACATTTATCTGCAAGTATATATATATATATATATATATATATGGGGATGGTGTGTGCAATTCTGGTAATTGACCCTATTCACTTTAGATTATTCACTATTTATTGTCTGTCCATCTTCATACTGTGTGTGTATGTGTGCCTGTGTGTGTTTGTGTGTGTAAATCTCTGTATCGCTGTCTGGCTGCCTGTTTGTGTGTGTTTCATCCAGACAGGGGACCCTCTGTGTGATCAGGGGCCAGGCAGGGTCTTGCTATGGTTAGTAAGGTCATGGCAAGCCAAGTTACTGCCTAATTAGATTACTGCACACATCCTGCTTAGAGGCTACACAAACACACACACACACACACACACACACAC
>JBBMOE010000013.1:12941770-13040398 GCA_037975065.1 Chaetodon trifasciatus
CTTTAGTGGATTTATACCTCGATTTAATACAAATTTTCATCAAATATTATGGGAAACTCTTTACTGGGCTTATATCATCTTCCTTCATTCATGACTCGCTCAGGTAGAGCAGTAGAGGAAGAGCAGCAAGAGATAAGATTTTAATAACCAGTTTCTATCCAGTTAAACACAGTCCTCCCTCTGACAGGCTCCTGTCTCGCTTTGCCCTCTTCCTTCATCCTTCCTTCTGCCACATGCTGCAAGACGGCCGATCCTTAATTGTTGCTGTAATCAGTGTGACGCATATTGCCTCATTAATATGCCTGTTGTTCACACAATCTTCCCACATGTCTCTCTCCTTACGAATGTATCCCTGCCGTCCTGCACCACTCCTCTCTCCATCTCCTCACTTCCCTTTTTATCTCTCAATCCACTGTCCCTTTCCCCCTCTTTTCTCCCATTTCCATCTATTTATTTCATCCGCTTACATGATCCCCCTCCCTCCCTCTCCTTGTTCACTGATCACACATAAATTAACATTGAAGGCTTCCATAATTGCTTATGTAAAAACTCACACTAATGCACACAGCGCTCCCTATTTAACAGGTCTAATTTTATCCCCCTGCACTGTATCACCCGCCCCACTAATACACACGGTTTTTATGCTAAATGATTGATGTCTCACCATACCACATTTTCCACTTCATTAATAAAAAATGGTGTCTTTATTTATTAATGGGTAATATACATATACATGTATTTATGATTCAATTAGGGCAGCGATGGAGCTGCAGTCGGGATCTATAAGAGGGAATTTACTGTGTAAGCTTAAAGATCTAAGTGCTTGGTAATGTATCTGTATTGGGGCACTGCTCCTCTTGCCATGGAAGACTTGACTAGCACTGCGCAGGAAAGATCGCTGTGCATTAATCTATTTACACTGTAGCAACGATGTGAGGAACTACAACTGAAAGCGTTGTGATAAAGCAAGAAAAAGTAGCTAAATGGGGGTCGAAAATGCTCAGAAGACTGCACTGCACTACAGAGCATGGCCACTATACTGAAACTGCCTCGGGATTGCTTGTATGTATGTAGTATTGAGGTTTGTGAGTAACTGAATGCGTGTGTTGTTTGCTGCTAAGCTAGCAAGAAAAAATGCTAATTGCTAGCTGTAGACTGCTTAAGTACTTTGTTTCTATCAGCTAGCATTACACTTGAGCTTGTCTGACCGGAAGTACAGAAAGCCTGTGTGGGTCCTCACAAAGCCACATGTTGGACAGTTCAGACATCACATGGTCAGATAGTGCCATTGGTGACCAGAACGAGGCCTGAAACAGAACTCTAAGTGGAACATTTCTTTTCATAATGCAGTGTGAGTGAAACACTGTGAGATGATTTGAGTATATTAGGCTATAGCTTTAAGAGCATAGGGATTTGAGTTGTGTGATGTTTATTTAAAAAAAGTTTAGAATCTGCTGGAGAGTCATTTTGAAGGGTAAAGTGACATTTCATATTTTGAGCCTATTTTTAGGTTTAATTCATTTTTTGTGAAAGCAAAGAGTACAACAAGAGCACATCAAGTTTCTGGAAGACCTCCAAGGCTTTGTCAAATGTAATTAATGTTAGATATAAGCCATATTTTCACTTTTGTTCAGTACACATTCTTGCAACATTTGAAGTATGACAATATAGTGACATTAAAGCAAGTACTGTGGACGTGATTATTGATGGATAGATCTAAACAAACTGATAATCACTTGCTTTAGTGTCTGTGATCACTGGGTCATGTTGCCAGAAGTTGTCACATTAATATTTGGCTGCAAATGTGTTCTCTGTTAAGATGTGGCTTTATGTTTCTGGAAGTTAAAGGAGATCATTTAAATGAAATATAGGAAGCCAATAAATAATGCAGGCCATGACAACGTGCAGAAACCTTCATCATGAGATATCAATAGTTGCTTATTGATATTGGGAGGTGTATTGATTTTTTTAGCTGTTTAAAATAATTTCACTTTAGAGGGGTAAACCTTCGTGGTATTTCCCTTGAATTAAAAGATCTGTAGTCTGACCTCAGCTCATGGCATCCCAGACATAAAGTATGGTGGTGGGGTGCTACACACAACATAAAACAAAAGGAAGAATAAGCCACCTTTCACTGTGGGAAAAATAATACATATCAGGGAGTGGAGAAAACTCCCGAACATGCAAACAATCAGCACGGTGAAGTAGCATCTTCTCATAACAGAGACATGTTTTTTTCCAGTCAGATCTAACAACTTCCCCCTTTAACACAACACACACACACACACACACACACACACACACATAATAACAGGATTACTAGCCTCGTAAATCAAGTCCCAAGGAGGACACTCATTTGCCTGAACTGCTACTGTTGGGCAGTACTGTGTGCTAAATTAGCCTATATTAGCAGGTCTTTTTTGTAAATGTGTGTATGTGTGAGTGTGTGTATCTGACCACTAACCTAATAGAAGTCGGTATAACCCTGCTGGCGGGGAGCGTGCAGCGGCAGGGCTAATAGAAAGATAATGAGTCCGTCCATACTCACGCCTCTATTAAATCTCTCCTTAATACTCTCTCCCTGGAACAGCGGGTGTATTAGAGCCTGCTCCTCCTTTATGACTGCAGCATTATGAGAAAAGTGAACCATCAATGAATATTCATGGTCCCATGGAACTAAATACTTCTTACATACAGTTTCCGTTTACAGTGAGGGTAGACGGTGTTTCCAGAGCAGGACACTTACAGAGGACGCAGAAATGTCAGCACTCGAGGTCAAACTACCCTTTCTGCAGATTCTCGATGTGAGCAAGAAAAGATATTTGGCAGTAGTATTGGGGTATCAAACCAAGGCTTCATTTTCCAATGCAGCTGATTCCTCTCACCTTCAAAGCAACCATTGTTTCCAAATTTGTAATATGTAAATCAACTTTTGGAGATTTAAAACCTGCTGAGCTTGGTTGTCGAGCTGTGAGACTAACTGATTTCATACTTGTTTCTTATTGGCTGGAAGATTTAAGTTAAAACCAAGACACATCAAACTGTTCACTCACCATAAACCGTGTGCAAGCTAACCACAGCACCATAGCTTGTGCTTCACGCTACATTATCAGTTCACTTGTATAACTAACTTAAAAAACAGGCTTGGCTCACTACAGACAACATTTTTAGTGCAGTATCGAAAGTGACACTGCTCTATGTGTGATAATATTCTCCTCATATAGAAAGAAATGACCCAGCTCCACCTCATCCATTTTTTTCCTCAATCAGAAGACTTCTTATGTCGTAAAGTTGTAAGTGCAAGTTGATTTGAAATCTGCATACAATAGTACAATCTTAAAAGATCAAGCCAGTGTTAGTCCCATGAAAAGATCAAAACCAGCAGTGTGTTAATCCATCTCATCAGTCCCAAACCCATTGGTTCCTACTGAGAATTTAAGTATTTCTCAATTGTGTACTAGTTTATAAAATAAGGGCCTCTGTAGATTTTGTTACACATTATTCAAATGAAGAAACTGCATTTTGGAGACTATTTTCATTAAATACAAATATGCTGCTTTTGTAATTGGGATTGAGTCCCAATAAACTACAGAGTGTGTGTTCATTGTCACGAAGGAACATACAGTGTAGATCAGTGTTAATAGTTTTTGGACAACAGCGGAAGTCTATGGTACAGAGGAATACACTATATCTTTGATACACACATAATATACACTGTCACCAAACTTAATTAACAAACATAATAGTGAGTAAGATGCATTACAGGTTTAATGACCAATACTAAAAACCAGCAGCTGTCTGGAAGAGGAAAACACATGCAGAAAAGTAAAATATGATGGTCTGATTTGATAAGATGTACAGCTTTTTTTTACACTGAAAAGATAAAAAAAATGCAAAACCTGTGTGTTTTTATGACTCATTCTGGTCATTGAGTTCATTCTGTCTCATGTGAGGTGATGATGGAGCCTCAATCTGAAGCACCCACCATTAAATTCTCAAAAATGATGATGTCAGTTATATTGGCAACTAACAAACAACCTTGCACTGACCCGTTGGTTTAAAGCGAGGATGCTTACTTCCATTGACATGCCTCTGTTGTGCCAGACACGTGTTCTAAATAATAATACATGGATTCGTCTCTTTCTTCGTGTCCAACCTCTGGGTTCTGTAAATCTAAATCATACAGATGCACAAATTTCAGTTAATGGATTTGTCGCCCCGTCATTCATGACACGTTGGAGAAGCAATGTGGCTTTTGTCCGTTGCTACCAATTCTTGAGCATTGAATTAGAGCACAAAACGCACGCGCACATGTTCACACAATCTGCATCACGCTTATGTCTCTTTCAAACTCACACATACGGATGCATGAATACAAAGCCCACAGAGAGAAGCACACAAATATCCAAGAAGTGAGTTATTTAGATATGTGTTGGGACTGAGGATAATGCGATGTCACCTCTAATACCCAGGTAGAGACACAATGTCTCTGCCATTGCCTTTCCTCTACATGTAAAAACAGCAGAGGAGGCACATATGAATGACAATGCGGCTTGTGTCAGTGCAGGCTGACTTATTGGGCATGTATAGTGCAGGCCAGGCCAGCTTCATTCACACTGCTGTGTTATTTACCCCTTTTTTTCTATTGCCAGTGCATTTTTATTGCAGACAGAATCAGGAAGATGTAATTGCCTACCAGGTATCTGCTTGCATTATCAGGCCTCGGATGGCATTAACTATAAATAGATAAAGGACATTATGCAGCCATATTGTGTAGTGTGCGTGTGTGGTGTGTGTGTGGGAGGGGTGTGGGTTGGTGGGTGGGTGATGGGCCCAGCAAGGGTTTTTGAAAGTGTATTTATGTGTGTGTGTGTTTGTGTTATTTGATTTATTCAAACTACACAGTCTGTGGTTTATGACAGATAGGATATACAAATCTATTGTGAGGTTAGAATTAGATATTTGACCAGACAATGGGATAAGCTGCATCTCCACAACTGACCCGCATAAACCATGGGTGTATATGGATAGCGTATAGGTACACTGTGTGTGCGTATCATTGGAAGCACTGTAGAAAATAATTCATAGTGCAATTTAAGTTTCTTTGTATTAAAAGGAGATGTGTGCTGTGTGCAAACCGCATCTTTCAACCATCTCAGCAGGGAGTGTAACAACAGGAAGCCAATGTCTCTTTTCTTTCTTTCTTTCTTTCTTTCTTTCTTTCTTTCTTTCTTTCTTTCTTTCTTTCTTTCTTTCTTTCTTTCTTTCTTTCTTTCTCTGTCTGCTTCAGTCTGGCTCTGTGGGCACAGACAAAGTCAAACTGCTGCTCGCACATATTTGGGCGGCTATTTAATTAAAAGTGGATTACAAGAGTGTTGGGTAAACAAAGATCAGATTAACAAATAGGCCGTCGCTGCTTTCCCATTTGCTAATGCAAATTTGACTTGACGATGGGATTGGTCGTGCAGAAGAACGGCTCCACCACTCCGACGGAATATTAAGACCCGGTCTGGAACTCAAGTTAAGTCGGGACGACTCGCAGAAGTTGGCTAAGCCCCCATCCTTATGCCCAGTGTGAGTGTGTGAGTATGTTGTCTGTCAAGACACTATTCCTCATTTCTTATCTCTGAGGTGTGGCTCTTGATTTCAATGATGCAGTTTATGTAGCAGATGATGAACTACATGGTGTGGTTTCTAAATGTTTTTACATCAAACCCCAAAATATTTAAACACAGAGACACAAATGAGGTTGCAGACATCACATTTGATAGTCTCTCCAAACATCTCTCATCACATTCAGTATTGTAGTGTAGTACACTGTGGAGAGAAACCAGTGAGGATGCTAATTCCAAAAGTCTTTCTAAAACATACAGTAACTGGGATCATTGCAGTGACTTAAATGTAAATGAAATGTAACTTTTCCTTTTTTTTTGCAGAAGGCCTCTTATCACCCTCAAGGATCCTGTGAACTGCCCCAAGAACTGCCAGGATTCCAGGTAGAGAACGACTGCATGCTATGGGAGGCCAAGCAAGTGATTTCACCTTCCTTTTCAAAGTCCATCTATTTTAGATGTGAAATTTGGTTAAATATCTAAAATCATGCTGAGTAGGTACTCTTACTGCCCAGCTATCATAATCCAGATGAGAATATCTGTTGACAGAAATCCAACTGTTATCGTCCCTCACACTGAAAGCTTCATTGGGGATATTTATTTCATTTTGCCCTGACAAATGCCTCTCAGGCTCAGCACTAATTCCACCTTATTCACTTGTATTGGCAGACCCAAACATGGCTCACATCCTAACCTCAGTCATCTAACCTAAGCCTAAACACAACTCTTTGTTTGGTGGAGCCTGATGAGGGCCATGTGCAGTCTGGCAGGAAGCTTCGCAGGCAGGCACTGCTGGGGCCAACAAAGTCCTTTTCGCTCTAGTCACTGTACGTGTCTAGAGCAAAAGAAAAAAAAAAAAAAAAACACCATTTAATTGTAACATACAATTGCACGTCAAATGATGCCTGTAGCACACACTGAACATGCTATACAAACAGAAAAATAATCAAGTTACAGAGGCTGGGATGTGTCGATCCAGGGAGTAAATGTGAACTTCCTGCTATTCTTGAGAGTTAATGTTGTGTTGAAATCCATGAAGTCACAGTGTGCGGAGTTACAAACAAAACACTGAGTGTATGTGAAAGCCATGCTAGTAGCTCTGTGAGGCTCTACTCAACACAGTGGTGCTTTGAGCTAAATGTTAAAGTCAGCATGCTAAAATGCTCATAATGACAATGCTAACATGCTAAAGTTAATAATTTTCACCATCTTAGTTTAACTTGCTTGCATGCCAACAATTGTTAATTAAACTAAACACAGAGTACAGCTGAGGCTGATGGAAACATCATTAGTTCTGCAGTTATTTGGTCATAAACCAAAGTCTTAGACAACCTTTGATGATGGCTCCTGACAAAAAGTCAAGATATTATAATATTCTTATTATCTGGAAAACTATAATGTTACTACCAGTTTTATTTCAGTCCATCCAATTGCTGTTTAGACATTTACATTTTAACTAGGTGAGGTATTGTCCTGTTGGGACCATGAACGTCTGTTTTAAACTTGCTGTCAATCCATTCGGGAATGTTGAAAGGCTGTAACTAACTGAAAGCGTGAAAGTTTGTCGAGCTGTTATCACTACAGGAATATTCGTTAAAATATTTGTCAAAAATTTCAATCCATCTAATATTTGTTGAAATATCTAACTTCTGGCATCACCAGAACAACAGCTAGTCTGTCAAATCACTGAAAAATCCTTATTCTATCTATCTATCTATCTATCTATCTATCTATCTATCTATCTACTCCGACAGAGTCTCAGACTCTTTGTCTTCATTTCTTTCGTCACATCTCTTCCCATTTTTTCACGAGCCTTCCACATCCCTCACACCCCCACAGTCTGTGTGTCCCACAGTTTTGGACACGGTTCGACCTTGCCGTGATAGACTGTCGCTGTGTTCATTCCTCTTTTTCAGGACACCTCTCACCTCCCCGGTCACAGGAGAGTGAGAGAAAAAGAAGAATGAAGTGGAGTCGTCGGAGGAGGGATGGATTTATTGACGGGAGGCTCGGGCTTGGGTCGATGCATCAGAGTCTGGATCATGGTGGATGATGAGGCCTCTGGGTGTCAGGGACAACTTCATACAGGCTGGGGGCCACCATTTATCTATGCAGCTCTGTCTAATCTGCATCTCACTCTTTCTAGCCAAGCACTTTTGCTCATTGTGCTCAAGTTAGAAATCCTTGAAATCCTTATTTAGATATGAAATTCGTCCCCATGTTGTGTGCTGAGTGTGCTTTGCTGTGGTTTTTGTACATCATCACCTATCACTAAAACACTGTGATGTATTTTTCCCGAAGTTTTTGGTTGATAAAGTTTGGGTTTCTGTAGGTGGAACTGTTTTCTTTGCATGTTCGTTCATGCTGACTATCACTGCTCATTCTGACTGCCTGGTTCCTCATGTCCAAAACTAGAAATGGTAAGTCCATCGCATCTTACCAGAGGCATCATTATCTGTTCTCACAAGAAAAACAGAAGTATCTGTGACCTGTTCACAAGCCTAAAATGGCCTAACAGACAGTAGTAGTAGTGGAATTAGTAGTAGGAGTGTCTGTACTAGTAGCCGTATGTTAATATTGCCACAAAATGTCATGCAGGCGGGAAGGAAAGGACAAAGTGTGCATGACATGGACACAGGAAACCATGTACCAACAGCCAGTGTCTTTAAAACATTACATTAATCATTTTCATAAACTGAACCTTGCAGTTTTGCTGTCTTAACATGACCAACCTTCAAGCATAGTGGTTGTAGTTCAGACGATGGTCATGTGAATCATTGTTCATATTTAACGGTTTTTGAAGGCAGTGACAAATGAAACTGCACCAGATCAAAAAAGTTAATATAGGTTGTTTGCAAGGGCAACAGCATTTTTGTTTAGTTTGGCAGAACTGTTGAGATCTTTAGACACAAAGTGTTTTATGAACTGATTGGATTTAGAGTTCGGATTTTGATTTCTATTGTATTCTTTTTTTTTTTTTTTTTTTTTTTTTTAAGTAATAGATGTTATTCTAAGATTGTTCTAAGGCTGTTTCTGCACATTAGAGTAGAAAAGAAAAAGAAACATCAATGAGAAATGAAGGGGAGGACACTGAGCACCTGATGCTAAATCATTTTAGAGCAAAGCAAAATTGGAGTGCATATGAGCAGCTTCCTCTGTACCACAGTACTGTGGTGACCTTCATCACATTATTAATGTTGTCAGAGTTTGTGCGGGTTTAGGCACTAAAACTGCTTGATTAGGTTTAGGTAACAACTACTTGGTTGGGTTCAAAGAAGATCATGGGTTAAAATATGTTTGTTGCTGTCGTATATGTGATGAAACGAAAGAACTTAACGCTGACTTTTTGGACCTCATTTACACCTGGAATTAAAATGAGATCTGTATCTAGACACGTTACCTGAGTGAGGACAAAAGCATTTTAAATACCATTCCTGTAAAATTAGGCGGAAAGATCCATCCAAGGCATGCCCAAAGTAAACTGAAAGCTGTTCTTCAATCATTTGGGGTACATGCATGGTTTTGGTCTCTTTCTTACACAGTTTTATCCCCAGCAGTCAGAGTCACTCTAAGTGCTACTGATGTTGAGTAATAGTAATAATATAAACACACTGAAGTAGAAGTTTCATTTCTGCCTCTTTTTTTTGCCAGTAGTTGCCTGCAGATAACTATATCTAAGCCTTAACAGCTGGAAAACACAATGGGACCACAGAATGAAGCCTTGCCATTGTCCAAATTCAATAAAAACTGAAAACAATGCCACAGAAAATTAATATTTTACGTGGGATTTTCTAATGGTATGTCTAGGCATTCTCCAAAAAAAAAAACAAAAAAAAAAAAACAACAGGCCCTTTTAAAACAGGCCTGTATAATATCCCTATTTTCACTGAATTCATTTATTTAGCTGTAAATTACCTGCTGAAGCATTATATTCTTCTTTTCAGAATTTCATTGGCTATATGAAGCACCCATCACCTGCCCAATTGGTTGCAGTTGGCTCAGTCTTTACACAAAAGAAGAGATCAAGGCTCTTTCTTTCACACTGCCATTGGCTCTTGTTGGCTGTAAAGGTGAAATGCAAGATCCTAACTGTTCAAGTGAGGCATCAATCGAAAGACTGGAGTGTGGCAGGCATTTTAGGACCAACATGTCACCTATGCATCCATGCTTACTGGAGTTATAATGGATAAAACATGAAAGATTAGCATGTTACCAACTAATTTGAAATGATAAAATAGCTTCCTTTGGATTATTATAATGTTTTGGTCTTAATATTTTGAGCGATTGGACAATCTAGACCTTTGCTAATGTAACCAGAACATTATTTATTTATTTTTTTTATTTTAGATTGTTGGATTATAATGAGACTTCATTGATGAGTTGCCTCAATTTCGTTACCTACTGCAGCTTTAAGGTGTCGAAATTTGATCAGATCTGCCTGACCACATCTAGAGGCAGCCTGGCATTGTGTTCAGATCTTAGGTAGGAATAAACACTATCTATACAATATGTTGGCATCTATAGGCAACACAACATGGAGATATATTTGTTATTAGCCAACACAAAATGTTGAGAGGTAGCAGACGAGAAGGCTGAAAGAGCACCAAAAAATGTGTTATTCAATAGAAGTGCTTGAAAAAGAAAAGCAATATGGATGGCATACACAGCAAGAAATAACTGTGCAACAGTGTGCATTCGACTCATCTGTGCAGATGATCTGCAATGTAACTGTACATAATCTGGGGATTTGCACAGTGATCCAATATTCATGTCATTGGCTGTCGATAGAATTTCTTTACACAAAATGTTTTGAAAAAATTAAAAAACGATTGATCCCTGGTCATCCGGTTTGGATTTACAGTCCAAATCAGAAGAAAGAAGATATGTTTAAGAGGGTTTAGGCCACAAGGGGTGAACAGGAAACTACCAGATGGAGATTACAGTGCTTTGTGTTGTAAATCAAACCTTCCAGATGTATGCTGTTGCAAATGGACTGTGGTCATATCATAATGAAACAAGGCAACAATACACTTAATAATATAACATGCCTCACTTTGGACAGGTTAGGCTAATTTATGCAACAAAGAAGACAGAGGTGGAACCATCAGTCAGAGAAGTTTAGTAAATCCAGCCCTCTGTCTGTCTGATGTGGATTGCAGAGCTTAGTTAGACTGTATGAGGCTCATATGAAAAGGTCAGGAACGAGTGTTGCACAGAGGGAGGGCTCGATGTGTTGAATAATACAGTAGATGGGGGGCACATGAAGCCTCCTCCCATGATGCTAACATGCTTCTATATAATTTTAGTCTCTGGCAGAACAGGGATAGTCCATCTGGGTTAGCTGTAGAGTCACCCTGTACAGTCCCAGTGAGCTGCACTGTGGTGTTCTGCAAGGACAGGACAAGACACAAAGAGTTCAGGAGCACCGGCCTGACACGAAATGCCAGGGAAATGAAGAGGGAGGAGGAGGGGAATGAAGAGGAGAAGGAGGACATGAAGAGGAGAGTAAATAAACCGGAGAGACTAATGAGTGTAAATGTGATCAAGAGGAGCTGCAAAAGTGAGAAGAAAGAGGAGCAGAGCTGGAAAATTAGAGATAGAGAATACATTTGGAGATAAACTGGAAAGTGAGAGGGAGAAGGAAGAGAAGAGAGAGATGATGAGGAAGAGAGGAGAGAAGCAAATGAGATGAGGAGTGGAGGATGGTGAAAAAAAAGAAGACACAAGACACTCGTATGGTTCAGTTTGACATATCAGACTATGAGTTAAAAGTGAAGTTTAAAAAGAACTGGATGGATGTCAGGTAGAGAGATAAAAGATAAAACTGTAATCAGTACACTTTGACACGATTCCAGGCATTATAGTTTGATGAGACACAATAATCATTTCATAGTTCTGTATACAGACCATGTCATGGATTTCAGACATGATATTTAAACATACTGTCACATACTAAACAGTGTAGTATTCATTATAGTATCTCACAACGTGATAAGATACAATGTAAGGTAGGATGAAGCATGTGATAAGCTAATAGGATACAATAGAATGTGACAGTGACCTGACAGTGTGTTAAAGTGCTTCCTATGCAGAAAATCACTTCTGACACTCCATCTGCAGTTCGCGCCACAACAAAAGTGAGATGTGACGTCAGGTGCAAACAACCTGTTGGGTGTGGTACACTATGCCTGCAAGTGTGCCAGAGGGGACAGCATGAACTGTCTCCCACAAAACGCACATTAATACCCAGTCATTGTGTTCTGCTGGTGACCTGTTAAAACTGCTCTCAAGTTTTAAGAGTTAAATAAAAAAGACGAAAGTAAATCTAGTGAGAGATGACTGAAGAGTGTTGGGACTGAAGAGAGAGGGAGAGGAAAAGGAGAAATACAGTGGATGGAAGAAGAGGAGGAGAAGGTTAGAGGGGACAGAGGGCAGGGTAGGCTACTGCTGCCTGTCATACTGTGTCACAGTCACTGCCACTGTGTGTGTGTGTGTGTGTGTGTGTGTGTGTGAGAGAGAGAGAGAGAGAGAGAGAGAGACTGTCCAACATAACTTGCAGCATGTTCTATTCCTCACAAATCTATGTGTGTGTGTGTGTGTGTGTGTGTGTGTGTGTGTGTGTGGGTGTGTGTGTGTGTGTGTGTGTGTGTGTGGGTGTGTGTGTGTGTGTGTGTGGTTTGGGCTGAGGGCACCAGACAGACAGGAGGGTAATTTGGTTTGGCACTAATGCAGGGCCGAGGATCTATGCTCTGGGTGAGAAAACACACACACACACACACACACACACACACACACACACACACATACTTTTTACAATGTTATCTAAATGTAAGCAGACGGTTCAGAGCTGTGCTTCCTGTCTTACATCACAGCCTCAGAGTTCCACTGTACATGTTTACATGATAGACATGACCGTGTGTGTGTGTGTGTGTGTGTGTGTGATTTTTAAAGGGACAATGTGTAAGAATTGGCCACCTGTCAAAAGTTGCTCCAAACAAATAGGGGGCAGCATATCACCAGAGTCCCTGTTAACTGCTGTTACTCTTTGCTGTAGCTTGGTTTGGCTGTAGCTACTAGCTGCCATTTGCTAGTGAGCTCACTTAGCCGAGCAGCCCTATTAGCCAACTAGAGACTGGCCGGGGGGTTGTTGGTGTTTACACTGCAACGGCAAAAGAACCCATCTCAGCAGCCTCCCACTGAACACAGCTGGATCAGGACTGAACACAGGCTCAGAGACCAACAGAAGCCAGTTTGACGACAGGGAAAATGGTCACGAGGTGATTTACGGCATCTCTGAGCTGGACTCTGACTCCGGGACCATTAAGACACAGCATGCAGGGACAGGAGAGCTGGGAACCGGGAGAGCAGCGAGAGGAGGGTTGGCCATCATCAGCGTGGAAAAGCAGCATCTAGAGCCGGAATATTTTCACATAGAAGTCCGACAACCAACAGAAATATCTGCAACGCCATGCATGGATGTCTTGGACATAACATCAGAACTGTTCTTCTTCATTTTCTATTAAGAGTTATTTCATGTTTTGAATGTTTTTAAACTATAATACCGGCCATATCTTACGCAGTGCCCCTTTAAGGCACTTGATCATGCAACCACATGCTGTATGAAACATTTTATGGACTTCTGTGTCGGTCCATGAGTAAGACTGTGTGTTGTTGTGTGAGCGTGTGTGTGTGTTTTGACTATTAGTGGACATTAATGATTTGTGTGTGTGTGCTATACACATGCAGTTGAGCTTGTGCTTTTTGTAGTTGTGTATTTGCATGTGTGCATGGGTGTGTGCATGTGTCTGTTTCCATACACATTAATTTGGGCAGGCGACTGTGATGGCCTCACACCTGTCACAGCAGCTCTTCATCCTCCTCTTCATCCTCCTCTTCCTCCACCTCTTCCTCCCTTCCGCTCACACCACCAGCAGGGCGATTATAGCCTCGCCACCATCACCCTGTTTACACCTTACCTGCCACCAATTACCAGGCTTTGACACCCGAGCTGTCACCCTGGGGGGGTTTGGTGGAGGGCAGATTCACACCCTGGGCCACACTGTCACAGCCTTACCTGTGAATAGATACACAGAGAGGTTGCGGGGGGAGTCTGAGCAGGGAAGACATGGAAACAATATTTAGAGCAATTACTTTACATGCAAAACACATATTTAAATTATAAAGATTAAAACAAGATTTTGTTCAGTGCACATGTTATGTAATTCATATGATGCTCATATATGACAGTGCATGTAGTAGGGCCAGAAATCACAGGGTGAATCATGATGTAATATTATCAGAATTTGAAAATATTATATCATTATATTTAATACAGCACAATACATATGTAAAGAACGTGAATGTGTGTGTGTGTGTGTGTGTGTGTGTGTGTGTGTGTGTAACAAACGGGACACAAAAACCATCCATCCACTCCGACCTCCTCTCTATGTGGACTTTTCAACCTCTATGCTACGTTACCTTGCTCTGAGCATCTAATTTTGTTGCGGATGGTTTCAAATTGGAGTTAGTTGAAAGCCTGGTGCGGCTCATATGCTGAAGGGTAACTTGTGTGTCCGTTGGAGATGCCGAACAGTCTGACAAAGCTCTAGTATTCGACAACCTTGGAATAAGAATGGTCTGAGATACCTGACAGTATAAGTGACAGAAACGAATCTCAACGAATTATGCTGTCACATTTCAATACGCCTTTTTTTTGTTTGCCATTTTTGCACGGACAAGTGCACACTATGAACTAAAGTAATTCTGGTAATGCAATACAAAACTATTTATACTTGTGTAGCAGAGCCACAGATATAGAAGCTATCAGTGCTCGTTAGCCTCCTTCTCTGCCTTTGGTTACCCGTTCTCATTCTGCATTCTGCCTCGCTTTCTTTCTTCTCATGGACACATGTTCTGTAAGTTAATGTGATCAATAAGAAATGAAAATGGAAGCTCAGTGTTGTATGTCCCAATTAGGAGTTTATGCATTTTTGTTTTTCAGATGTGTTTGTTGCAGTATGGCAAATCTACGAGTGTGATTTACAGTAATTCTGTTTTATGTTTTGAGAATGACAGGATAATGCGGTGTAGTTCACATTATGCTCAATTTATCAAAACAACAGGTAAGCACAAAGGAAGTTTTCAGTCTGCAGAACAACGAAAAGCAAATCAAAACAGCAACAGATCAGAAAACAGTCACATGTCTTTAAATATGTCTTGTAATTTGTCATCACGTCCTGTCTCTTAAATAAGTCTGTTTTAAATAAAGGCCTGGTGTTCTTTAGAGCTGAGGTATTTATTTGAAAATGACTTTGTAAAGTGGTTCTTTATAGCACGTCTCTGTAGTGTGTGTGTGTGTGTGTGTGTGTGTGTGTGTGTGTGTGTGTGTGCAAGAGGTGCTGCACACACTGAGGTGAGTGTGGTCCACTGCGTGAAAGGGTGGGACAGAGGGCTTGGCCTGGAGCAAAGCTATGATTAATGGACACACACACACAAACACACACCATCATCCCTCCTCTTTGTCCCATACCTGGGTCATGTCTTTTTAACCCCTGTAATGCAATGACACACACACACACACAGACACACACACACACACACACACACACACACACACACACACACCTGGGCGAGCCTGCACACAACAGTCAAGCTGTTTGTTACACATGGGAGGGGAGCAGTAACCTCACGGCCACCGTAATGTCACACTGAAGCATTAGCTAAAACAGGACAATGGTGAGTGTGTGTGTGTGTGTGTGTGTGTGTGTGTGTGTGTGTGTGTGTTAATGAGCTGACCTGTTTGGTCCACCTGCTCTCCCCAGCTGGCCGGGCTGAGATGGAGTCGGATGCCGTAAATATCTGGAGGAGGCTCCGCTGGGCTTTGCTTCACCTCCCTCATCCCTCTCTCCTCCACTCTTCATTTTTGCTCTCCTCGTCTCACTTCACCTCCCTCCCTCCATCTTCTCCCCTTGTGCTCATCTCCATCATGTCGACCCCTCTGCTTTTCTCATTCTCCTTTCTCGGTAGCTCTCCGTCTGAGCTCTTTCTCATCCCATTCCCTTGTCTCACTGGTGTCTTCTTCTTTTGCCCTCTCATTGTGTGTACTCTTCTCCCCATCATCTCTCTCAGTTCCTTTCCTCCATATTATACTTTCCTTTGTCTGTCCTCTTGTCTTCTTGCATTCTTTAAGCCTCTTTTTCCTCTCCTTTTGATTCCTCTTCCTTCAGTAATATCTTTGTTCACTTCGCTTTCTAGTATCAACTCAAGTAGAGAACCATTGTCCAGATCTGGTCTTCTGATTGTCGCTGATTGGTCAGGTGGTGCATTTAGCAAGTAGCAAGTTTCTCACCTGTTTGTATTGGTTAAAGAGAAACTTAATAAGAAGCCTAAGTTTTGATTTAGTAATTCATACATGCAGCCATTTTCCCCCTTTTTTGGCACACAGCTCCACCTGGCCCGAACTTCGTTTCCCACTTCTAACCACACAAAGCCTAACACTGAACCTTAGCAAGCAATCAGTTTGCCGTCCCTCTGCTAATCTAAAGTTTATACAGACTTTATTGTATTGATCCTGGTCTTATCCGAGATTTCCACCAGGCGCATGACTTCATGTACGGGACACATATTTGCCCTGTCCTCCATGTATCTCCAATCCCTACCAGTTGCATTTAAGAAGTGGAGCATTTTGCCAACCAAGCTTTGGTCAGATTGTGTTCATGTGGTCATTTCCCCTTGCATCTTGTGCTTCTAGCTTGAGTAAGTAGGCTGCGTAGTTAAATTGTCTCTTTTTTTGTCTGTTTAAATTGTGTTCATTGTTGATGTAAGATCGGGATTCTGCACAGTGTGTTTTATTTTGAAACTTTACCAGATTCTCTGCACCTTTCCTGTGTCTGACTTCCTGTCTGGCTCAATCTGCTCTGTGCAGATGGACATGTCGTCCAAAAATAGACTTGGTGCATATTCAGGGAGCAGACCGGAGATATGCTTCTGGGACGCTTCTGAAACAGAGACGTTATGCACCCAGTGGAAATGCACTCATTGACTAGACTGCCAGCGATCAGCTCCATCATCCACGTCGTGGACATTAGGCGCCTGGTGGAAATTAGAGGTCAGTCTACAGTGTTCATTACAAAAATAGTCATTCCTTATTCTAGGCAAAAACAAGTGATGCTGCCGTGCAGGCAACAAATAAATCTGTGAAAAACATTGCCAATCATCCATGTCCCTGAATGACAAGGCAACATCACATTTGTTTAAAATTCAAAATTTTTGTAATCTCCTCCTGATTAAAATGAGTATTCAAGTGCAACTGTATCATCAGTCCTAACATTCCCATAATGCATTTGGTTGCTGAAAAACTAGCTCATTAGATGTTAAGGCTGAATTGAGAGCAGGACCCGAAAGCAAAACACAGAAACTGGAGGTTATAATTAATAAAGGATTTATTTTAGTGGATAGCAATTATTAGGCAGGAGAACCAGTGGGTCCAGGTCCAGGTTTAGGCGGCCAGGCAGTGGAGGTGAGTCACTAGGAGGACAGGCAGTGAACTGACAATGGGCGGGCAAGGCAGCAGACATCCAGTAAGGTAACAAGGTAAACACAAGTTCGACCTTATGCCTTTACCAAGCTGCTAAGTACAATGATCCAGTGAAGACTGGTGAGGAGAACGATGTATTTATCCTGTGGTGGATGATGAGTGGATGGACTGCTGCTGTGATGGCTGATTGGCAACAGGATTCAGATGTAGATGACCAGTAGTTGGAGGAGGAACTGCCCAGTCCAGACACACACACACACACACACACACACACACACACACACACACACAAAGATATAACCACGAAGAGAGGGCTAACATTACACAGAGAGAGGAAAAAAACAGGCCGACACAAGGAAGGGGAGGGAGAGGCAGCAGAACCATAACACAAGATTTATCATACATTCCTTTATTACTATTCAAAACCTGTTGCAGCTCTCCCTGATAAAAGGGTTTCAACATGAAAACTTCTTTATTTAAGTTAATGCATTGAGAATCCATTGTTTAGCCTCCCTACACATTTAATCATCGGATCATCGGTGCCCCCCTCCCCTCCCTCCAGGACATTTATAGCACACGCCTGGCCAGCAAAGCACTCAGCGTTGTGAATGACTCCACCCATCCCACCCACTGACTCTTCAGCCTCCTGCCCTCCAGGAGGAGAATGAGGAGCCTACGGACCAGAACCAGCAGATTGAGAGACAGCTTCATTCACCAGGCCATCAGGATGCTGAACTCCCTCCCAGCCCCTGGACACTGAAACTGAAACTGAAACTCTGGACACTGACCCCCCACCCCCCACCACCACCACGCACAAACCAAACGGCACCAGCCACTTTACAAACTCAAAAACTCTTTTACAAACCTAATTGCACTATGTACAGTCAATTGCTGTACACAATCTGTTTACAATCTGTACTGTACATCCTTTATTTATTTGTGGTATACATTTCACACAGCTTTTACTGTTCATATCTCCATATCATACTGTATTTTATATCTTAGATTGCCATATTTTCACTAGATCTTTTTAACTTGTATATATTTATTTCATATTTTTTTATTCTATATTTTCTATTACATTTTATATTTCATGTTTATTGCTGTTTGCACGAGCGGCACGGTGGTGCAGCAGGTAGTGCGCGTGCCTCACAGCAAGAAGGTTGCCGGTTCGATCTCCGGGTCGGGCGGGGCCTTTCTGTGTGAAGTTTGCATGTTCTTCCCGTGCATGCGTGGGTTCACTCCGGCTTCCTCCCACAGACCAAAAACATGCTTATTAGGTTAATTGGTTACATAAAATTGTCCTTAGGTGTGACTATGTGCGTGAATGGTTGTTTGTCTGTGTATGTTGCCCTGCAGTCGGCTGGCGACCAGGTCAGGGTGTACCCCGCCTCTCGCCTGTTGACAGCTGGGATAGGCTCCAGCCCCCCCCCAGCCCCGAAAGGGATAGTCGGGGTATAGAAAATGGATGGATGGATGCTGTTTGCACCAGGGATTTGAGGGAAACGTTATTTCAATTCTGTTAATGTCCTGTACATATAGTAGCATTGACAATAAAGTTGACTTGACTTGACTTAATAAGGTGGTTATCTTCACTTATATTCTGAAAAGAAATCTACTTTTTGGTAGACATGAACCACATATCAGTTAGGAAAGTAAAGCCAAGTTTCTGATGAAGAATGGACAAATGGAGCAGCAAGAAAGCTAGTAGCTCACTGAGGGCTCTATTTTCATCCCCGTCACTGGCGGGTCACAGGTTGCGCACCCCGCACAGTGGTATTTTCGTGCAGCGTAGGCGGGCGCACGGCACACTTGGTATTTTGGTAAACCGAGGCGCACAGAGGTAAGTCAGGATGGGCGTTGCAGTGCAGTGGGGGGAGGTGTCAGCAGGATCAGCCGGCGGATTTGGATTTTCGGTCCATTTCAGTCCACACCGGTGGTGTGCTGAAAGCTCGCCACCCCAGACCTGGTCAACTCTGTATGCCAGTGGCGCACCGCTGGGCAAGTGGATTTTTGGAAACCGGCCGAGTCGTGCGCCCACATCACCAATACCTCACAGTCAGGTTTCCACAGTGTCTGGCATTTCACTGCGATCAATAATTAGCAACAGCCACGATTCAATGCAACTATCTGAGTCAGCACATACAGTCAGACCTAAATCTATATATTTTGACCAGTATCTCATCTGACCACATTGCAAGCGCGTTTGGTACGCGCAATGGTCACTCAACCTGACCGAATGTACACGGGCGAAACAGGGATGCAAACCAATCAATTAACGTCGCTGTGCCAACCAGAAACAGCCGTGGCATCCTACAGAGCATATATACTGCACCTATCTCAGAGCACTGGAGAGACAGAGAGAGACAGACACAAGGAAAAAGACGGAAGTGATGATCATAGTCCGCTATTACCCACGTCATTTCATTCCAAATACAAATGTTATCATTGTAATGCTTAACGTTATCTACAAAGATGGAGTACGTCATTGCTTTGAGGAGGAGGATGATGATGAGGAGGAGGAGGCAGAGGATTTACCATCTAAGGACCTCATGAGTGAGCAGGAGTGCAGATGGGCCACGAGAATAACACCTTCAACACTGTAGGCTATGCAATTTTCTTTAATCATCTACTCTTTTCCATGTCACAGGAACAAATTACATCTGTCAAGGGAGGTCGTCGATGTGGTAGCGTGCATCGTGGCCTCCGATGCGCACCCCGGCTGTGCTCTCCTGGTCGTAAGGGTGACAGCGGCTCTGACCTTCTTCGCCACCAGGTCTTTTCAACATACCGTGGTCTCGTGGTGGGGATCAGTCAGTCCGCTGTCTGCTCGGCTATACATGCAGTTTCCTCCAGTCTAGTCCGACATGCAAATGAGCACATCATTTTCCCTGCAACACCTGAGAGCCAGCTGGAAACTAAGCGAGGGTTCTTGTTGAAATTTGGATTCCCCGGGGTCCAGGGAGCAATCAACTGCACTCATGCGCAGTTGCGCACCCTGGAGACCCAAGCCCACATTTATGTGAACCGAAGGGGGGTCAATTCCATCAATATCCAGGTGATCTGTGACTCAAATTGCCTGGTGACAAACGTGTATGCCAATTTCCCCTGGTCGGCACATGACTCATTCATCCCTACAGTCTTTCAGGGGGACACCACTCTGGATGGGTGGCTGCTAGGCCGTAGATGTGGCCACTGCGAGCCTGGACCTCCCATACCAGAACGTCAGTCTCCTCCTGGGAGAAGTTTGGACGTCAGACAGTTTCCTGCACGGGCTCAGTCATCCTTGAAACTTGCCATGCGCCTCACCAGCGGCGTTTTTAAAGGTGAGGCGAGGAGCTGGTGTGATTGGTGAAGATTGGACTCGGCTGGGTCAAACCCACTCCACGACTTCTTCCCTCCCTCCTTCCGAGTTGCGCTGCTGGGTGGGACTGAGATGAGAAGGGGGAGTAGTTGCGCCCGCAGCGCAGTGCATGGAAATACCAAAATCTGCGCCGCCACGCCCCATTGGCGAAACGGACCTGTGCCGCGCCTCCGCCACGCTGCCGGCGGAAACGAAAATAGAGTCCTAGGTATGTTGTGACAATAAATACAGTTTTCACTTACTTTATCAAGTATTAAAATGATAAATCCTCAAAGATTTTCTTTTGAATAGCAGCACTATATGGGTTAATTCCACATTCATGCAGCACATCAACAAGTCTTACCGACATATAACGGAAAGTTATATGGTGAAGGACATCAGAGAAAGCACAGAACTGAATTACAACCTCATAATTATGTTTCATAATATTCATGTTTTATAATACTCCAGTGGTGCTTCTTGAGTTCTTTCTGCTCAGGTAATATGAAAGTTCAGACAGTTGAGGCCTTGTTAAACACTTTGTGTGATGGAACTTTTTCTGTAATTATGGACATCTGCTCATCATTTAGTCAAAGTTATATGACATTGCATTGACTTATACCTACACCAGAGGAGCTAGAAAATAAAATGATTTTTTTTGATGGGGTAATCAGGCTTGTCAGGTGAAGCAATTTTAAGCTGAAGCTGTCACTTTAAGAATATCTTAGCCGTGACATTTTATTATTGTATTAACCATTCAACATGAAATAACACCTTGAAAAGCTGACATTCTTCAGTCATTTTATAGTTACCAAAAATATGACAGTTAAAGTATGAGTGAACTTTCACATGGTGGTGTTTCTTTGTTCTTGAAACTTAGTTTTATGCTTTTTCTTCCAGTCCCAGCTGAGTGAAACTCTTGTAGAAAGCAGGAATCTTTGGGATCCTTGTTATTGGTATATTGCCATAACAGTTAACCCTTCGCCCCTGATTTTGGGGAATTTTTGAAATGATGGGTACTTGATTCTAGACAAAAACAGGTCTCTCATTTCAAGCTGGTGACCAAAGATTCTGAGTTTATCAGCTGCAGCTAGCTAGCCAGCTAATTAACGTTAACTCTGTACAACTAACTTGTATTTTTACTTTTGTGAAAAAAACACAAAACCCTTAAACATCTTTTAGACACCATTCTCCTCCCTGACCACAGCCTCTAGACACACCACCTCAACAATCCACCACCTCAATGATGTGCCCAGTTCTGTTTGCTAAGCTATGATAGGACAATCACTGTGAAGGGGAGGGGTTTCACGAACAGTCAATTCATTGTAAACTGTAGTTACACAAAAAAAAAAAAAAAAAGATTTATTTCTATGGAAAAATGAGGATTGTAACATTCATAGTGAAGTGCACATTGTGACGGTCTACTTTCTTACAGTACGTCTGCCAGTGTTGATGTGATGAGTAAGAACATAAATACAGGCTTGGGCAAAGCTTCAGGAAAGCTGTGCCTAATTTGGTCAAACCACATTGTGACCAAATTAAAAAGAAAACTCATCCTGAGAAGAAATAACAAATCCCAGACTAATACTTAGGGGTTAAACTGAGGACAAACTTGACCAAGTCCACATTCCACACTGGGTGCATCGTGCAAATAGACACAAGCTCTGTGCCTCACTTTTAAAGTATGTGCTGTGGAGATAAACATAAATACAGTGTATGACTCAAAAGCACAAAAAAGAAGCATATACAGCGTATACAGTAAATAAGATTTTACTCACTCATCAGTTGATTAATTACAAATGACTCAGCATTCCAATTCGATTTTATTGACATAGTGGTTATTTTGCATTGTCAAGAATAGCCCTACCTGGTTTAGCAACACATACGGAGTGAGACGGAGAGAGAGAGAGAGAGAGAGAGAGAGAGAGAGAGAGAGAGAGAGAGTCCTGACTTGCTAATGAATTCAGTTTTGACTCAGTAACAACTGACACAGTTAGGAGACTGTGTGGGAGACCTGTGTGTGTGTGTGTGTGTGTGTGTGTGTATACAGTAGGTGAGTGTGTCACATACAGCTCTTCCGATGACTGTAGGGAGTATAAGTACACACTTTAATACACACTTTGCAGATAAACACCCGTGTATGTGTGTATGTGTGTGTGTGCGCGCTTGTGTGTCTGCATCAGTGTATGATAATGCACACTTACGCTCGACTCCATCCTCCTACTTCCACTCCACTATGTGTGTGTGTGTGTGTATGTGTGTGTGTGTGTGTGTGTGTGTGTACAGTACAGTGAGTGCCTGCCGGTGTGCACTCAGTGTGCCTTTATGCAAGGCAGGTGAAAGAGGTAAATTGGGCCGTTCCATCATGCGATGCGGGGAGGCCAGGCTGACATGCTGATCAGGTGTGCATGCATAATGGCCACCAAAAATAAGCTCTGTTTTGAATAATGCCCCCTATCCAAAAAAAAAAGAGAAAGAGTAGAAGAAAAAGAAATGCGCCGCTCTGCTCTTGGTCCGGCTGGGATCTCATCCATCTTAACAATGAATGGAAATCAGAGACAGACTGCCACCGACTGGGGCCTCCACAGAGCCCACTTATATCTCTTTCTCCCACCCTTTTCTGGCTTTTTCTCTATCACCCCTTTATTCTTTGACCCTTTCCTCTCCCTCTTCTCTTCCACTCTTTTGATTTTTTCTCCCTTTTCTTTTCTGCTGCAAGTTTTTCTCACTCGACTATACAGAATACAGTATATCTATATCTATCTATCTATCTATCTATCTATATATATATATAATTATGTCTCAATAGAGTCCCCGTTGCCCTTTTCCACTCTTCTACAATGATGCAGTAGTAAAAATGTGAGGATAAACCTTGTGGTCAAAAGTATATGGACACCTTCAGGGCAGAATCTTTGCTGCTGGCCTCCTTTTGACCCCCCCTCCTCCTTCTTCCCTCTGGTCATCAGGTACAGCACAGTGTGCCCAAACACCAGCCAGCAATCCTACGCTGGGTTAACTCTACCTGGCTTTTTTTTTCTTTTCTTTTCTTTTTTTTTTGAGTTCTGAAAATGTAATTAAACAAAACTGTATTAACAGAGGTGTTAAAACTAGGTTTTGACACAAGGCCCCTCTACAAGATGTACCACAACATTAGCTGGTAATCTGCAGGACCCACTTTCAAAGCCTGCTTACCAATCACTGCTCTCCCAGAAGTCAAGGCATATCAGTTTGGTAATTTAGGAAAATGAGTATACAGTATCTGGCACTAAAGCACAATTTAACCTGACATAAGGCATTCATTTGGGTGCCGTTTTATTACTTGACCTTGAGGCCCTGTCGTGACGAGGGTCCTTTTCTCAGTCTGTGGGTTTAAGATCATCGTTATCTCTTTTTTGTGCTAATGTGACGCATATTCCTAAATTAATGTGTTTAATCAAATAGCCACCCAGCAACATTCCAGCTCAGCAGCTCTGGGATCCTCTACCACCAGCCATGGCCACCTTAGTTCTTATTGAACTCATCTAAAAAACTTTCAATTGATCAAATTACCAAATTGGACCACAGTGGAATCCAACAGTATGGCAAAGCCTTAACTAAGAATTGATTGATAAATTGATAATTTATTTGTCTATAAAACATCAGAAAAATGGCCATCACTACATCCTACAGTCGAAGGTGATGTCATCAGCTGTCTTGTCTGCCAAACAGTCTAAAAACCAAAAAAAAAAAAAAAGCAATTAATGTAATGTAAGAGCAAGAGACGCAGCAAATCCTCACATTGAGCACTTATCACTGAACATCAGTGTTGGACCTTATTAATGCTCTTGTGTGTGAATGGGAACAAATTCTTGCATCCAGGTTCAACACGTGCTGGAAAACCTGAAACCAGAAGAGTGGAGGTTGGCACAGAATCAGATTAATGCCCATGGTGCTGGAATCACGTTTGTTTTGACAATCACATACGGCTGTAACGTTCAGGTGTCCACATACTTTTGACCATAAAGTGTGTGCACGGCCACTTGCATTGCCAGCAACTAGAAATAGAGGGAAAAGAGAGTGAATTTAAGTTTAGGTTTTGTGTCTTAACTTTCATTTTCTGACTCTAAACATGCAGTTTTTCTTAATTTGCCTGTATTCTCCTCCTCCCAAATGTGTCCCTTCTCTCTCTCTCCCTCTCTCTCTCTCCTGGGTAAAGGAATGAGCTGGCAGTATAAGTGTTATTCATGGCTTGGACAGAGGGTGAGTTTTATTGCAGGTAGATAAAAAGATATCGTCCTTCTGCTGCTGTCTACATGCACTATGTACACTGTCGTTAATATGTGATGTGCTTCTCTGCAGCGAATTGATGTGCAATTAAGATACTGCAACAGTGTCGCTTTAGCGTGAAGAAAAAGAGTAAAATATAAGTAGTGTACTTTATGTAGTACAGTTGGAATGGCTTGCATCCAGCCAGCATGTGGAGACCAATGCAGTGTATCAGTTTGGTGTTTAGAAATATGCATATATGTACTGTGTATCTCTGATATGATGCAGTATGTTAAATTTCATGCTTTTGTATTCATAGTATTCCTCTTACTGTGCATAGGTTTTAAAGTAGTGCTTCATGGTGGTGTTTAGAGGCTTTCCCACCCTCACAAGGAGAAAATACACAGTTTTAACATAGATTAAGGCTTTAGTGTGCACACTTCTTTTGATGGTTCACCTGAATAACAGTATTTTTTTTTCACACTTTAGACCCGTATAATGAATTTTGACTGAAAGTCCAAAATGATGACATTGTTGGAGACGCCACACAGTAAGTTTGAGATTTCAGTGACGTACAGACACAAACAGAGGAAGAACACCAACATGATGCTGCAGCAATGAAGGAGCGCTGGCTGTGGAAAGGAGATGCAATGTCTGTCACTTTTACACAGTTCACACTCTGCTTCAAAGAATACATTTTTATCCTGTGATGATTATGACGCACCAAGCGATCACAGCTGATAATGAGGCCACTGGGATCCACTCGGGTGTTATCAGGCCCGAGACATGCGGCACGAATGAGACAAATTTGGACTCAGCCCAGCACAGGTCAGTTCTCACTTACGAAGAACTCCAATGTTTAAAATTGAACTACAGACTCGTGGGTTGAAATCTTCCTCTTCTGTCCTTTCACCACATTATGGTCTACTTTCAAATCCTGCTTTTTGCAAGGAATCTGCAGACTTGAAAGACACAGATCTTATTAGTTGATCACACTGAGAGGAGAGCTATACGCTAAGAAAGGAAGCTGGGAAAAAGGTCACAAGGTACACAGTGTGAACACAGGCAGTTTTGCTGGCTGATCCCAGGGAGGACGACAGGGGCAGGAGCAAATCTGACTGTGTTGTTCACTCCCAAATTCTGTTATTTCAAAATATTAGAATGTGAGAGCTTGACGGTATCTTTTCATCAATATGTCAAATTCTGAGCTCTTAATCCTGACAGATTTAATGGTGATTAAGAAAAGAAGACACCCAGCATAGATAGTCTTTGCTCATTGCTGTGGGATAATATTCGGGAAAGGTGGAGGAAGAAGAATGAATGACAGAGGAAAAGAGATGATAGAGCTATCATGAGAAGCTATGGGGGCAGAAAGTGAAAGAATGAAAAGAGGTTACTAAGGGCAATGGTGACAAGAAGAAAGGAGAAAAAACAAGACAGGAGGTGAGGAAAAGGAGAGGACGAGGACAGTGGTGTTGAAGCAAGTGAAAGCGGAAGAAAGGCAGAGAAATAAAGGAAGAACCAAGCGAGTGGCAAGGACAATGGTTGTGAGGGGAGGAGGCGGAGGAGAAGGGACGGGAGATGAAGTGGTAAAGGATGGAGTGTGGATAGAGAGCGAAGGGGAGGACAGGAGGGAGGAGGAGAAGGAGGTGGTGGCGGCGGTGGCAGGGCGTGTTTCTATGTGTAAGCGTTTCCTTCAGCCGGGGTGATTGAGCACCTCTGCCCTGAACTCTGGGTAATGAGCGAAGAGAAAAGGGAAAACTTCTGCCCTGGAAACTTCCCAAATTATTTAGAGGCTTATGGTGGCGGGAAAAAAATTACAATATGCACAATCCACCTTCTCAATACCGGATGAAAAATAATGAAATTCTTTGTGACAGCCCCTCCAACCTCTAGCTGTATAATGATTCCTCACCCCCACCCACCACCCCCCACCTCCCCGGATCTCTCTCTCTCCCTGAGCCTGTAGTATCCGGGTACATCTGTTTTGCATGAGATGCATAAAATGACAGGACTTAGACAGCCACTGCATCTAGTGACAAAGATTACTGTCAGCCACCTTCGCCAGTTAATACATCATTGCCACTGGTCCATTCCCTGCCTCTGTCTCCTAGCGACAGCCTATCCCTCGGCGAGGCCTGGGCCATGTGATGGAAACCCCCCCGCCACCACCATCACCAACGTACCTCCCTCTGCTACTCTTCAGCTTACCTTTTACATTACAAAAAAAAAAAAAGAAGAAGAAGAAGAAGAAGAAGAAGAGGAACTGCTATTTTCAACTTTACATTTTTATTGTATTACCATAAAATATTGGTGGGAGCACAGCATCTGCATTCATATGTGAGGAATTTGATTCTGGTGGTGATTATGCTGCGTTTAGACTTGTTAATCTGCAGCTGCATGAGCGAGAAGAAAGTGGGGGCAGAGGTGGGGGAGAGAATAATATTTGCTTTTGGATATTAGTTCCTCCCCCCATCTGATATAGGACATGGAAACTTTTAAATGGTGCAAGCCAGCGGGGTGGGAAAGGTGGAGAAGAGTGTGGAGAATAGCCTCTTAACATGCAAATGGTATGCAGGGTTATCAGATGGTCCACTGGTTAAAAAATGTCTATTTTGGTTTGGTAGGTTTGGTGAAGCGTCACGGTTGGTCTCCTGGTTTCTGTTCTTTGAAAAGCAATACTTTGTTTCCTGAACAGACACATGGAACAATACAGACACGGCAAAAGAGGCCGCAGATGTGGATTAATTGGGGCCGTAGCTGTTGGGTAGGGTTTAGCCAACACCTTTGTTTACTATTGAGATAAACAAGGGTGGAGGTTTATTTTCAGAAGCGGGGAAGAACAATGAAAGAAAAACCAAAAACGCTGAATGTTATTTTCTAAGATCAGTCTATCAGTGTAACAAAGCTCATTGTTTTACTTATTCAGTTATCATTTTTCATTAACCTGTATGTCGCCTGAATGGTGAAACCAGGGAAAAAAGTCTACTCGTTGCTGCTCGTAAAGCTTGAATTTTGTGAGTGTACAGTAACAATTGAAGGCGAGTCAGAAGCGTGTATATATTTTGATGAACTCTCCTCTGGATTTTGGCAGCCATATAGTAAGGAGGAGAGATTTCAGTGAGTAAATCAATGTGAAACTGCAAGCGGACAGGCATGGCAATAAAGACTGAAATGAAATAAAATAGTATTTAACACTGTAGATGATAAAACTCCACTGAATCAA
This sequence comes from Chaetodon trifasciatus, assembly GCA_037975065.1. NCBI lineage: Eukaryota > Metazoa > Chordata > Actinopteri > Chaetodontiformes > Chaetodontidae > Chaetodon > Chaetodon trifasciatus. The sequence continues at coordinate 12,969,733 of JBBMOE010000013.1, forward strand.
AGTGTCCTCAAATGTAAAATCATTGCAGGATTCAGATTAAAGGTCATATCTGAAACAGGCCACACTCAGGTATTTCAAGAGAAATCCAGTGCAGGATATCCACCTTCAAGTCCCGCCCCTGGTTTATAAAGCACATTCACACGTAAGACACGTTGACTAAAGTGCTGCACACTTTCCTTGGCCAGATTGAAAAACACCTGTGTGTTAATCAGCAGCACTGATTGGACCAATAGTCACAATATACCACATCTCTGACACTAACAGCTTCAATGCTGTAGTCACTGTAGTCACATTAATACAGGTGGAGACTGAAGGTATAGATACTGTAACTCCATCCGCTTACTACCAGGTCAGCAGGTTGTATCTGAGCTGAGCCACAATTTCGTGTTTTGAACGTGCAGTACTGATATCCATTGTCTCACCCTGGATGGAATAGCTGCCACAATCCTGTACATTTTGAGATTATTTTTCCAGTGTTCTCTCTCTCTCTCTCTCTCTCTCTCTCTCTCTCTCTGTAATGCAAAACTTGCAAACGTCAAACTTGGTGGAAAATTAGAACATGAGCTGTGGAACACATTATTAGCTCTTAGTGTAGATACTAACTAAGCATTGTTTAAAGGATTTCTTAATGCAACATTGGGCGTTTTTGCTATTTTATCAACTTGAATGAAATCTATCCCATTATTGTCATTATTTGTGCATTTTGGATTCATGTGCAGATGAAACTATTATTAAAATTACAAATACTGATTTTACAACCTTGGTGGAGGTGTGCACTGTGAGTCCTTACTAGTTTTGATTTAGTCACTTACCTGACTTATTAATAACACCAACCTGTAATATCAGAAGAGTACACACACACAAACACTGATCCCTGCTGTGTGGTGCTTACAAAGTGATGGAGCAAGACTGAGAGAGAGAACCGCCTTTTATTTCACTCTATCCTTGTTCTTATTCCTTTGTCTTACATTTCTCTGTTCTCATTCGCTTTGGATTTAGTTGTTTTTATTGACTCACGCTGCTTTTCCCTGTCATTATTTCTACCTTTTCCTATTCTTATCCTCTCTCTTTCATCCCTTTCTCCCCACCACCCCCCTCCTCCCATCCACTGACATTGTAATGTTACTGCACACGACTTTATCTCGCCTGAAAAGGTGAAGCCATGAATGATCTCTCCAATTTAAAAGCACTCAACCCTCACGCCGCCTGAAATGAATATTTTGCATATATTCATGCAACAATGATTCAATTTGAGGATATTATTTGCAAACAGTGGCTGAATTCTCTGCAGCATTAATAACAGAGTGGCGGGCCGATATCACCGGGATGAAAAATGTATTTATTCTGACATGTTTAGAATGAACCGGCGCGATTAATTAAAAAGTAAACAATAAAGAGAAGAGTCAGATGGAAAAAGAGAGATGGGAAGAGTCTGTGAAAAGGTTCATTGACAATTTGCTATTTCTCCTTTGCTTGTTTGAGGTTGTTTGCCTGTGGAACGTGACTGTGTTAGCATCTGAGGTTGTTTTTGTGAAGTTTTTGGCCAAAAGGGGGAAAAGTTAGACTGTCAAAATGCCTCATGTATGTTACTGAAATAATTTACTTCCTCAGTCAAAACACTTCACTGACGCACCTCTAATCTTTGAAATAGTGAGAAGGTGGATAAACAAGCAAGAAGCAAAAAAGGGAAAAATATCACTCATACAGTAAATCACCTGGCATGAAGAATCAGCAAACGCTAAAAATGCAGCAATATATGAATATCAGCCTTGATAATCCCGCTGTGGTCAAACCCTGGTAGAGATTTCTTTAAACAAACTCTCTGCGGTCCGTGACGGGAGAAGTTTAAAACACAGCACAATTAGTCTCTGAGCTAATTCACAGGTTCTGCCCAGTTATGTGTCGGCAGCGGTTGAGGGAGATGGGGATTAAAGCGTTTCCTCAAGTGAGGCTTTTATGTTAAAACCAACATCTGTTCAGTCTTTTCTCATGGTGAACTCCTTCAGTTTGGGAAATGCAGTGAAATACATGCAGTGTAAACCATGACCAACGCAGAAGAAAAGGAGTTTAGCATACAAGGCCTGGTGCTTTTTAAAGTCACAGTTTGTGCATGTGTGCCGTCGCAGAACAATGTCACAGAGGGCACATGTGGAAAACACATGACCTGGCCCCTCGCCCACTTCAAATGTTAAGCCTCATTTCTCTGTGAGTGCAACTTAAATGCTTATAAGGCTGCTGCATTTTTGATGTTCCCTCCTTTCCATCCAGCTTTACCTGCATGCATCTGTCTGAAGCACAGCTCCATCACTTAGTGTGTTCTCCAGGTGGTGTAGACAAAACCATCAGCTAAATGAAGGTAAGGGGTTGAATGTGGGGACTTGAGATCCTAGTATTTAACTTTAATTAATTTTCACTCCAAAAGAAGCAGCTTCCAGTCCAGCTCTGTGGCAAAATATACTTTGGACTGAATTAAAACCAAGTGGAATGCGGTCCCCTCACAACCACTGTCCTTGCCACTTCCTTGGATCTTCCTTTATGTCATAATCAGTCTGCAGGATTAATGCTCTTGTCTCTCAAAGCACAGACATAACATGCAAATGAATGCATGTAATATGCAATAGGTAACATGTTTGTTGAGGCAGTGCATGTAAAGAAAGTTAAAAATCATATTTGATACATTAGCGGAAGGTATGTGTTGGACCTATTTCCTGACAAAATCCAGTATATCCATCTGCTGAGTGCTTCTGTGCAGCATCTCCAGATACCGCAGGGTGCCAGATACAGTCAGTGGGCATGTGGTTTAGTATACTGTAGGTCTCTGTACAGGCATGATGGTGCCAGACCTGGCAGGCTAACTGTGATGACAAGACTCCAGGACTGTGCCTGTCTCCCACCAAACCGCAGAATATCAGCTTTACATTTTTATAAAGAAAAAAAAAAAAACTCCATCTCATTCTTACATTGAAAAAAAAAAAGGCAAAAATATTTCCCAAACTTTAACTATACCTTTGAAATGTGGTTTATTTCATAATGTTAGCTAAGATGTAGTTTGCTTTCAAAGCAAATTATTCATTATGATGTATCCTCATGTGAAATGTATAAATTCTTGCCTTTTAATGAAATATCCTTTGATGCTTCACTGTGTGTGTGAGTGTCTAATGTCAACGTGGCATAAGTTTTCAGTTGTGATAGTAGTGGCATAATATAGAGATGATAACTGATCAGTTAAATTTTTAAATGATTTGGTCATAACATTTTTGCAGTGGAAAGATCTAATCCTATTTCTCTCTTTCTCTGAAAGCACGAATATAGCAGGCTGTGTTCCAGTGTGTGTGTGTGTGTGTGTGTGTGTGTGTGTGTGTGTGGGCTTTATAGAAGTTCTCTCAGTGTGAATCAGTTTCCTGTGTCATTAGTCTAGATCCACTCTAATGATGGTCCCACTGGAGCGCCACTTCACACACACACACACACACACGCACACACACACACACACACACACACACACACACACAAATGTACAAGCTAAAATCCAGCCTGCGCTGAGTGCGGCAGATATGAGAGGCTGCAGTTGCATATGTGAGCATATGTATGTAAATTCCATCATTTACGGCATTATCTGGAGGAGGTATTGTCTCTCCAACGTAATGTATGACTGCCAGGGAAACATGAAAGAGACAGAGAGAAAGAGAGAGTCTCATATGCATGCAGAGAACCGATACGCCATAACATATAATGACAGTTCCTGCATGTGGAAGAAGAAACAGGGAGGCAAATGAGAAAGAGAATTAGAGAGAAGCAGAGTGAGAAATGGTGAGACAGAGGAAGAGAAAGATGAGAGAAAAAGAGGGGGAAATTGAAGAGGCATGAAGAGAGCAGGGGAGAAAATGAGGAAGAGTGGAAAAAGAGCAAAATAGGGCTTAACTCATATGGGCCTTTTCAAGCCGAACACAGATTTTTTGGATTAAAGATTGCTGGTATTTTACACCAGTATGGCCAATTTTCAGACTTGAGGTAAAAGCTTGCGCTGTATCACATCAGGGGTGGACAACAGTGATTGGAGGAGATCAGTTTTTTGGAGTCAAACAGTGTCTGTCCATGAGTTTAAATACTGGTTTGTTCCAAGGATAAGTTGGAAAACAAAGGGATAATGAAAATATGGTGTGTAAGAGAAAGAGGTGAATATGTACTGAGGATGTGGAAAACTGGGGAGGGGGTGTCACAGAAGCCTAGAAACAAAAAGGGAAAAATGTGTATGTGAGCACAGCCCTAAGGACACACAGCAAGTGGTGTGTGTTGTGTGTGTGTATTCATAATAAAGAGAAAGTCGTCTAGCTTTGAAAAATAGCCAGGTGGGAGAATATGACTAGCTCAGCCTTTTGGCGGATCCTGAAGACAGAGAGAGAGACCACAAGGTGCCGTCCTGTTTTCAGGTTCAGTCACACATAAATAGACATGCACAGTCAAAGGCAAAGGGTCACTATAATGACCAACGTGCACTTAATGGGAAATTTAATGGGAACTCCTGGTCCACATTAGCATGGAGTGAAGGGACGCTGGAGATTAGAAGCCTCCAGAGAGTGAAAGAGTTTTCCTGTTGTGGTCAGAAATGAAAGTGCTACCACTCTATTAAAGGAATGGTTCAACATTTCAACATGCCTGTGCATGGTTTAGCCTATCTTAGCATAAAGACTGGAAAAATGAAGACACAGCTCACCTGGCTGTGTCCAATGTTAAATTAGCTCACCAACACCTCTAAAGCTCATTAATGAACTCATTTGTTTCTACACACAAACAGAAACATAAAAACAGTTCGATGCAGGAAGTATTTCTTTTTCTTTGTCCATCTACTCCAGCATAGTCTGTGCAGCATCTGTGGCTGCAGTGTGGGTTGCCACCAGAGACGGTTGGTGAGCTCAGGTTTTGATTGGAGTGTCTGTTTGGGTATGATGGTACCAAATCTGGCACCCTCAAAAAACGGGTGGAGGCTGCGGACAGTCACAGAGACTGGATGCTGTTTGTCAAGAAGTAGTTCCAGCATGTAACTCCTTCTAAAACACAAAATGTCTTTTTTATATTTAATTAAAGGTCTTCTCATATCACTCTCACAAGGGAAGAAACATTTCCCCCCCAATGTTGTGCTGCTACTCCCTTCAGTATATGGCTCATGATGTCATCTATAGTTTATATTTAAAAGCATATCATTCATTATCATTTATGTGCCTTCATGTATGAAAGAAACAAAATGTGGCATACAGCTTTTGACAGCAGCATACATAAAGAAAAAGAAGAACCAGAGAGATAATGTAAAGGAGGTAGAAAATGAAGAGGTGACTGTGTGGAGAAAGAGTGAGAGGAAGCCGGAGGACAGCATTGACCCCTGACTATCACCGCCATGCAGACTGATGAGAGGAATGTAGGGAAAATTACTCTTCTACCTGTGAATGTAGGAAGATGTGACACATGCTGTGACCTCCGGTAACAGAACTATTTCGTTTACACTGTTGTCCCGTAAAAAGACCTTTGATGTTATTTACATGCATGTTCTTGTTTGAACCTTAATGGAAATAATGTCACACCAGGTCTGTTACCCTTCTGACCTGTCATAGAAGGAGAAGCATCTGTTCCAATCAACTGTCCCCATTAACTATGCCATTGAGTCAGCATGCGTAATTTTTACACCAAGCTGACTGACAGCAACGTTTTGAAACCCTGGAGTGTTTTCCACATTAGTTGGGTTTGTTTGTTCAGATTAGAACTTGACAATCTAAGACCTGTCGGAACAAAGCTTATTCACTACATTTCTAAACCAAAAGTTGACCTTTGTGTATGTCAGTCATCATCTGATGCAGCTGAAGGAAGTACTGTGCATTTTGGAGACTATCCTCTCAAGAGTGTTAGACATCAGTTGTTTCATAAAGCGCACCAAGACAACATACAGTATGTTGCTGTAGGAATTATGACTGATTCACAGGTTGTCCTCCAACCTTAACTGCATGTTTGTTATTATAACTCTGACAGTGAAGGTCCCCTAACCTTAATGAACCTAACCAATACATTTGTGGATAAAGACTTAACCAAACCTTGACCACTGAGGTGTCACATCATAAAACATTTTTCAACACTGTGTGATTTTGGATGGCACAGCTGGATGATGTTTTTATGCTGACAGGGATGTCTGATCAGGAAATGCTTTTATGTGTTGTTTTAGATGGCATGGACAAGCTTGTTGCCATTTTGACACTGACACACCACAAACTGTGGGTTTAAGAAGTGATTTACTCCTGAGAATAGCCTTTATCTATACCAAATTACTGAAACTGGACGGAAATGTCTGTTTCCAAATTGCTTTAATAAGGTCAACTTCCAAAATAAAAGCCTGTCTCCTGATTTTGACTAAAGCCAGTGATCTGTAATTTTGGCTATAAAAGTTTGTCAATCCTTGCAGAGAAAATTCAACTTTTGTGAACTCCGACAAGTGAATTTGTGCCATTGGCAAATTGCAAATACACTTGACAGTGCCAGCTTTTGATGGAACAAAGTCCAAAATGGAGGAAGCTATCACATTAGATATTAGTTGTGTTGCACCATCCAATGTTATGTAATCCCAATCTACCACTTTTGTTGTGTGACAGGAGCGAGATGGTGCACATATGCGCCCTTGAATTAACTGTGATAACTGTCTTCCAGCGTTACCTATTTTGTGAGGATACGTTTTTGGGTTCAAGACCCAGACTCAGGTTTAGCAGTGGCCCTCATAAGAGGCTCAGTTTGTCTTGACCAGCACCTGCTTGAGTCGGACACTTTGATGCACTGAGGATCCAAACCAAAAGACTACAACATTGCAGTACTGCTTAGACAGTAAGCCCCATTCTGATTGGACAGCTTGACTTCCTCCCTTGCCATTCCTTTGCATGTAAGTGTGTGGACAAGTGGAAGTGTGTGGCTCCAGCTTCTCAGAGCATGCCAGCCTGACGTGTTTGCCAGTGTTTACCACCGTGTATGGCACTGCGCACAGTTCAGACTGTCATTCATACTTACACTGTAAATATGGGAAGCAGTGTAGTGGAAGGGATCTGAAAATTACTCCACCTCATGCCGCAGTGACGAAATTAATAAACAAAGCCATGGGAGTGGAACAGGTTTTGACAATGCAAGTCTCTCTCTCATCACATCCCTTTCTTCTCAACCCTGCTGTCCTATTTTCCTCTCCCTCTCTTTCGACTGTGGCCTAATAAGGCTCAATTACATGGAGGTTCTTTCATTCATTATAGGCACGGGCCCTGGCTTCTCTTTGTGGACTCCTAATAAATACTAACGCAGAGAAATAGCCGGGGCCTGGGCTTACTTATGAACCAGTTAATAACTGGGCGCCGCTGCCGTGATGAAAACAGCCTTCTCAGCAGCCTGTCTGGCCGCCACACAAACACAAACACACAATGGAGAGGGGAGAAAAGAGGGGGCTCTAGTTAGCCTCTGAGACAATGCTTCGGCGAACGACAAGCGCTGGCAATTAGCGCATCCACGGCACAGGGGTAACCCTATACGTCTTTGTCTGTTTCAATCACGGGGAGGCGCCACTCAAGGTAAGAATTAGGGCCGAGGATGCCATCAATTTCCCTTAACCTGTTTTATATTGCTCTGTGTAGGTGAATGCATGATAGATTGTTTTTGTCAGCCTATTAAAAGTGACGTTGGGTGCGTTAACAGCAAAGGTTGGAACATGCTCGTTGGGTCTAGAAGTGGTGGATATGTGTTTGTTTGTTTGGAGAGTGAAAAAATATGTCCATTCTCACAATTTATGTCCCTATCACTCGCGTCCTCTCCCATGACAGACCTCGGTATCTAATGCAAATCACACTCTATACCACAAAAGACTTTCAGCTTGCCTCTGCCCATAACATCATTGGTGGATACATACCCCGCCTCTCCACACAACAGCTCAATCTGCCCTCCCTGTACACTGTCATTGGGAATCAGACAGACAGGCTCTTTATGACGGTCTTTACGACTCCGACTGAAATAACTTTATTCCCCGGTGGGAGATAGAGTGGTGGTAGGAAATGTAACTGTATACATTTACTACAGTGAGAGAAGGAGGGAGAGCATATGTAAGATGAGAGATGTCCCACACTGGTCAATCAGAAGAGCTGTATTCATTTAAAACACCCTCCCATCTTTCTTGTCTTCTCTCCCTCTCAAAGCTTTCTTGTTCAGGCACGTTTCATCTGTCCATCTCCTTCTATCCATGTCTTTGTCCATCCTCTCTCTCAGGTTTAAACCAGCAGCCGTGGCAGAGATTGCCGTCCGAGGTTGTCTTGCAAGATGAAAGATGGCACGGCTGTGGCGCTCGGGGATGATCGCACCCTCTGTAACACACACACACACACACTCCTCTCTCTCTCACACCCACGTACGTCCTGCTCTTTCATTCGCCGCCGAAATGGTCCCTGCCTGGGCTAATTTACATAATACACTTCTGACACCTTTACTTTATTCATCAATCACACCCAGGCAGCTACTCCAGGTCCAGGCTTTTGTCTGAGCATGTCTGTGGCTGTGTAAGGCTAGGCACAAAAGATTAATTTCACAGCTCCCCCCCCCCTTTTTTTCTTCCTCTTCTTCTTTCTCCTCTGCCCCTCTTCCTTCTTTTCCTTCCTCGCCCCATCCTTGTCCTCCTCCTCCTTTCTCGTTCATCCCTCTCGTTCATCTCACAGATACAGCAGAATGACAGCAGCCAGATAATGAAAACAACAATGCAAGCATTTTTTTTTCTCTCCTTTTACTCAAGGCAAGTCGTATTCCCAGATTCTCTCGACGGTGTATTATTCCTCTCTTTCTCTCTTACCCCCTCCCACTGTTTATATTCTTCATCCTCTTCCTCGTCTGCACCTCCACCATCTGTTTGCTGTTCTTTTTTTTCTTTCATCTTTGTCATCCCCCCTTACTGTACTTGGGACCAACCAGGAACAGATTCCCTGTCAGTCCTTCCTGCTCTCATCCACCTGTCCAACACAAGCAGCTTCTCTTTTTTCCCCTCCTCTTTTACACGTTTTCTTCAAATTTAAAACCTTGTTCCTGCATGCCGGCGGCGGGAGTTTGAAGTTTTTAAAGTTGTGAAAAAAAGAAGAAAATAATAAATCATCTTGTGTGATTAAAACAATAAACACAGTGTGTAGTTCCCTCCCTCGTTATCGACCCGCAAGCGTGCCTCACATTTCAATTACCTGAAATAAATGAAATAGGGCTTGAAAATCTCACGCTTGTTCGGCAATGGAGATGAGAGGGCAACTGTCGCTCAGATATCAATTTTGAACAGATGGGTTGCCATGAGGGGCCATATCTCCCTTTCAATTAAAAATCCGAAACAGTCATTGTCTTAACTGTCATGAAAAGCACACAGATGGGTTTTGTTTGCGTCCATGTCAGTCTGAGCCTTTGTTTAACCAGTGAAGTTGCTCATTGGCCACCAATGGATGATTGTGGTTGTACTGGGTGGCTCCCTGCTTGCAGCCGGCTGCAAAAGACCATTCTAGTTCTTGAACAAAAAACAAGCTGGTTAAATCCCGGTGAGGAAAAGCCTCGGCTCTGCAGTGGCTCTGACCCTGAGGTCAAAGCAAAACAAGCATGGAGACTGCACACCTGGGTGTGAGCGCTCCCTCAACCCCCCCCCAGTCTTTGCCCTTGCCCAGTGCCCCTTCACCCCCCCACTTCTCACACTGTGTGGCATCTGAACCCAGCCAACGGGATAATTAGCCCCAGAGGCCAGTTTAGCAGGATGGAAAACAGACTCAGTCTTCTGCACCAAATAGCAGTGGAACTGTGTTGGCATCAACATTGCTTCTTGACCCCTTACTTACTTCCCTCACTGCTTGTCTGCGGGAGTCCAAACATGATCTCATAGTTCTCCTCATATTAATGGAGAGCAAAGATCAAGACCAAAAAATGACCAGATTCATTTTGAAGCCTCATCTATAAAACACATCAGGGCGGCTTTCAGAACCAGTTTTCCTTCTGAAATGAGGCTTCTGCGACCTTCTTTCATAGTTTACTACACTGACCAAATAATAGCTTGTCAATCAAGAGACTTTGTGTTGAGAGATAGAGTGGATAGGAGCAGGACTGAGGGATTTTTTAAGACATAGTTTAGAGTAAAGGGATGGACTCTTACCTGGTATGAATTTATGACGTGTTTGTGTTGTCTGGTTTTCTGGCTATCATGTCTTTTCATGTGAAGTATCCAAAATCGTGAAAACTACAATATATCATCGTCCATTGATTGATTGATTTTGTATATAGCTGGACAGACAATGAAAGCTGGATAGTAAGCTATTCTGAACAGGTCAGGAGTAAGGAATGCTGCAGGATTGAGACCTTATGACCAAAAAGGAGTTGGGACAGACATTATTACCAATTTATGTTCATCTGCTGATGATCTGTTCTGTGACAGTGTATGATTGTATGTTTCAGCATTACTTTAAACTGTTGAAAGTGTTGCTACTTTGAAAAAAAAAAAAAAAGTCAAATTTCAAGTATGATCTGTGATCTGTATCATTGTCCTTTGTATTGAACATTTTTGGATCTCTTGTTTGACACTGATGCAAGCAAGCTGCTGGACACGAATGACTGAGAACAACTGAAATGGTTGTTGAACCTTGAAATTGACAACTTATTCAGTGAATGCATGAGAGTTCAGGTAGAAAATCCTTGTGGGGTGGCTTATTTTTTAGTTTGTTTGTTTGTTTGTGTTTGTTTTGGCAGCATCTCTTGCACTGATTTGAGATCAGCTCATCCAGAAGGTGTTCATTGATGTACCGTAAAAATTGATGCTTTGTCATAGTGTCCCACGAGGGAAGAGCAATGAGAGCAGAACACTTAAATAAAATTCAATTCATCAATGCGTTTATTCACATTCATTTTATGTACATGCTGAACTTTACATTATGTGACCAAGACTGTGTTGGATCTCTTTATAACATAAATTGTTATTATCGCCTCACAATCGGTTTTTAATCCAATGATGTGTGACAGTTACATTCTACTCAATTTATGGCTGTCATGTCATTTTTTTTTTTTTTTTTTTCATAAAAGGACAGTAAAGTTCATCTGATGTGAGAAATCAGGAGCATTATTATGGAGAAACCTTACTGTCACATTAGTAGATCTCCTTGATCTGCTTTTTTTATCCCAAGGACTTCCCACTTCTCCAAGCAGGTGTTCAGAAGTCTGGGTTAACACCCTACCACCACACACTCATTCTTTCCCCATCACTCGTTCCCTCCCCTCCATTTCTCCCTGAAGAAAATTAACACTCGCCTCCCACCCCAGGTGGTGAGGGGAGGGGCAGCAGGAATGGAGAGGCGGGGAGGGCGGAGGAGTGTCGAGAGGCTGATTTATCTGAGCCTGTCAGGCCCTGGGAGGCCTCAGTGGGTATTTATGTGTGTGTCTGTTGTGGGGGTCTGGAGGGGGGTTCAGTGTGTTTACAATGGGTGCAGGGAGAGAAGTGTCTCTCCCACCTTGGCCCCTGGGTTGGCACAGCGGAAGCCCCTCTCTGTCTCATTAGGATGTGTGTGTGTCTGTGTGTGTGAGTGCGTGCGCCTGTGTGTTGCAGGGGGGTGCAACAGTGTGACAGTTCAAAGTGACATTCACACTCCCTTCTTTTTCTCCTGTCCTCCTTCTCACTTTTACACACACACACACACACACACACACACACAGACACATGGAAGGAGGTAAAAAGGTGTCAATATGTGACATTAGTCTTGATGCCTACTGTATATGATAACTTGGTATATTTGCAAAGCCAGAAGCACAGTGCTCACCAACACTTACCAGCTAACCTGCACACACACACACACACACACACACACGCACACACACACACACACACACATTCAGTCTTACACACAGTTCAATCATCAGGTTTGTATTATTTACGACAGTTGGAAGTGGGCACGAAGTAATACACCCTCTGTTATATTTGTACTACTTATCATCACAAAGGCAACTTCATATTCAGAATGTGGTAAATAATCTGGACTTTTAGCGTATTTTTAGCCTCAACTCCAAACTATTCATTCCCTCAGGGATAATATATGGCCCTTTTACAATGTACCAATTACCCACTGCTTCTAAAATTCCATTTTTAACCTTGCGAAAATTAGGCCAAACCATTGCTGGATTTAGTAAGTGGCTATCTACTGTATATCCTTATGGATATATGTAACTTTTTTTTGTACCTGCCACCAACCCCATCAGGAATGTGTCTGACAGTGTTCACGCTGTCTTCATAATGACAGAGTAATGAGGCAACATGAACAGAGGTGGTGCTTCACATAAGGGAAAGTAGATGTGTGTGTGGTTGTGCATATGCGTCCATGCACATTTGTGCTTCATCCCAACTCTGTGCCAGTTCCTCCACCAAGCCATTCAGATGACAAGATTAGCAACCCTATTGCTAGAAAGTAATAATGATGATTCTGCAATATGACAGTGGTTCTTTTTTTTCCTTTTTGTTAAAGTCCTGTGGCAACATTTAAAAAAATTTCATTTTCGTCAATATCTGCACATGGCAATTACTGTGTGATTATGGCTATGGAAACATGGTGATTATAACACACGGCATATGCTTAAAGTATGGTTAAATTTAGGTAACTTAAACACTTTGTAAAGGTTAGGGAAAGATCACATGCTTCATGCCCATCAACCACGCTGAACTCCACACCCTTACTATCCACCTCACTATATAAAGGGCACACTATGTCTTACATCGGCACTGAATGTTGGCGCTGGCCATAAATTGTGAGGTGTGGAATCTTCCACTATAAATGTAATTCTAGGGGATACTATGCTGAGATTTAAGCCAGCCAGACAGCAAAGCAAAAAAAAAAAAAAAAAAGCTTGTCACAAGTGGTCGCCCAGCTCCCAGACCACATAGAAGGGCTACACCCTGAATGGCTGACCTGTGCAATGCAAAATGCCACTAGAAGGTACACCAAGAAGGTGGATGCACTTCCTGGCACTGGGGAGCCAGTAGCTCCCAGTATGGACCCAGTCCTGCACCCAGGCCACATCCCGGGCTGACAGATTCTGATGCTTAGACTTTTCTCACTTTTGACTTTTCTCTCTTGTTGTCTGGTGTGGTCAGTTCCTCATGTCACCTGTCATTTAGGCTCATGTTCTCCACCCCAGATGCCACTCTTGTCCATTCAAACTCCGTGCCTGAACCAAGCAGTCGTCTTTGTTCCATGTGTTTATTGATCAGAGTCAGTACAGATACCAGGCATGCCCCAGAACACCTTTGATTTTATATCAAACAGGTACCTGCTGTTGGTAACGGCTCTATTAGACCATGCATACGGTGCCAACTTTATTTGTTTTTAACACTATGCAAAAGAAAACAGAATATGGTCAATATCTAATCAATTTTCATATAACTGTGACCCACACTGTAAGGTAAGTAATGATAAATTATACAGACACAGTGGACCAGTTTGCCCAGCTGTCAAGGAATTGCACATGCTTAAATGTCCTTTTTTTTTTCTTTTCTTTTTTTAATTTCACATCAATGTTAGTTTAAAAGTTGAGGTTCAAGGTGCATTCTTGACCTTAGAAACATAATAATGATTCTTAGTTTCCCTGGAAACATCTACTGTTCAATAAAACAGAATTAATCAGAAAATTTCCAAGGTCCAGCATGAACTTTGGACCTCAGTTGGGAAGGTAAAGTTTCTAACATGCAGTCATAACAGCTTTAGGCTGTAAAGATGTTTTTATTGCATCTGGATATTTTAAATCAATCAAGGTCATGGCAATAATACTGTGATCACTTTTCAAACCATCCTTTTTTCACACATGAAAAATTGTGCATGGCATTGTGGAGCAGTGCTTATTCAACTGCAGCTTCATTGTCAGCCGTGCAGTTATTAACCCGACACCTCCAGTTGGGCTGTGCAAGTATTTCCTCACATTAGCATACAAGATTTATTTCACTAAACCCATTAAAACTAATAAGCACACAATTACCAAGCACGTAGAGGACACAATATTCAAATCAAAAAAGCCAGAGCTGTCATATTGTCCTGAGCATGTGCCAAGCTCTCCATGCTGACCATGTGGTCCAGGATTATAATAAGAAGCGCTCTCTGAAGGAAGCAGCTCCAAGTACTTTTACAGTTAGAGCTGCTTACTAATTGGACAAACATAATTACTGAGTTGTGAGGGAATGGGCATTGCTTTAATTCATCATAATGATATATCCCAGTCTTTAAATAATGTCTGCATGTGTGCAGTCAATTAAAGGTAAAAGTCGAAGCATATGGTCGCCACAAAAGAAACTGAGGCTGAAGAAAGATATCGACAAGAAAGCTGTGAGGATGTCTTTTTTTAACTGACAGGGAGCAACAATGAAAAGATGAGGGATAGCGATAGCATAAATTAGCAAGAAGCGTCTCTTTTCTCTTCTGATTTCTTCTTCCAGATGCCCTCTCCCTCTCTTCTCCCCTCTGTCACTTGCAATCTCGCTCTCCCTCCCCTTCCAATCCCGGCTTCCACTCCTGATCTATCTTTCTCTCTTTAAAGATGGGCAGAGTGTCACACAGAAGAGAGGTGGAGAGGAAGCGAGGAAGGAGGAGGTGGGGGTATGCACTATGCAAAGCAGGGCCTCGGTAGCCAAAGTCGGCAGGCTGAGATGAGGTGTCAGCATTGCACGGGTGCACTGATGTATGAATGCGGCGAAATCAAACGCGTCAGTCGACAGACAGGAGGGGGTTGGAAAGGTGAAACCAGCGTGCCGAGAGAGAGCAGCTGTACATCGGCGTCAAGGTGCTACCATCCCTCCCTCCTTTCCTCTATCACTCTTCCTTTTTTTGTCTTTTTTTTGTTGTGTTCCACTTATTTATTTATTTGCCTGTATTTCTTCATCTCTAACTCTCTGTTGCTGCTTCCTGTTTGGTGCCACGGAAGAGGCCACAGCCCTAACAAGGCACAGCGGTCACAAAGAGAGAGCGACAGAAATAAAGAGACAGAGAGGGAACACAGGTACTCAGAAAATATTAGCATATCCCTAAGGAATACCAACTAAATTGATACAGAATGAACCCAACCCCTCCTTCTCTCCATTTTCACTTCTTCCCCACCTCCTCCTCCCCCTCCTCTCTTTTTTCCCCCGCAGACCTCTCCCAAGGTGTCACGGTGTCTTATTCATTAATATGTGTAAATCCTTGTTTTCGTCAACACGGCGGACAGCGGGCAATATCGCCAAGCGACATCGGTCGGCTGGTGTTGCCGCCTGCCTGACTCCCCGACTCCGGTTCATCGGCTGAGGCTCGTCACTCAAAGTGATGAGCGAGCCAGGGCTGAGGAAGTGAGAGTGAGAAAGAGCTGGGAGAAGAAAAAAGAAAAGGAAGAGGAAGGGGAAACAGAGGTGGGAAGAGGGAGAGAGAGAGAGGTACAATCTGTTAGCTTGGGTGTGACTTCATACAGTCTGAGCTGAAATGTTGCAGGGCTCAAATGGACTTAGATGTATTCTCTTTATTCCAAGTTGTGATGCTTTGTGGTTGAAAGTGTCACTTATGAACTAGTCCATGACAGGTAAGTAAATTTCAGTACATTTGTCATCATGAAGTAGCGTGACACACATTTTTTTTATTGTGATGTAGAGTTTAGAAAGGACAGAATCAAAGACAAAAGACAACAGTTACTGCTACTAAGAAAACAGCAGGACGAGGTTGAAATCTGGAAAACTGAGTAAGTGCACCTAGATTTTCAAAAAACAACATAACATTTTTGTTGTTATTGTTATAAATATATTTCTTATTTCCACTAATGCAGCAAAATTACGGACATGACTTCAGTGGTCGTCAACAATAGCAATGCAGTGTTCCACAGTTTGATACCGCTTACTGCTGTGTCCTATACAGTATATCAAAATGTTACCTCACAATGACTCCATCCATTCAAAATGTTAAATAAGTGTACTCTGTGCTACCCCTCGCTGCTAAACATTCATAATGCAATATTAAACTGACACAAAATAAGACATGTCATACTTTGCCCTGAATTGTGAGTATTAACGTATTTCAAAGCAAATCAAGTTGTTTTGTCCCTGAGTGCACTTTCAGAGGTATTTAAGATGAGTCATCCCTTTTAAGAGCACATAAGTGGAAACAGTCACGGCCACATTTGAAACCACTTAGTTGAAACAATAGAAAAAGAATGCAATTTGCACTGTTGGAATTAAGTTGTCTGACTTAATGTGGTGTACTGACTTCTTTTTTTTAAATTTTCCATAGTAATAGAGCCAGTTTGCTCAGTGAACACTCTGACATATACTGGACATATTAAATTATAGGATCTGCAGGAAAAAATCAATTAATGGCTTAGGCAATAAGCAGTAAGCTGTAGCTGCTCTGACATGCCAAGATGGAACTCTTGTGACACTAATACATGCTACATTATTTGAATAAGGACTGAAGGCTTACTCCATTGATTTTTATTACAGAAACAGCAAATTGATTTAAAGAACACTTGTAATGGGAGAGTGAAACGTAAAGGCTTAAAGTAGGCCTCATAGCAACTAACATTATCATTACAGTCAAAGCAAAGTAGCCTAATTCAAAGGAAAAAAATGATTTTTGAACTATATGTTATTGGTTCAATGTCAGTACAGCTTAAGGATGATGTGGTGATGGTGATGTCTTCCCAAGCAGTTTAAATGCAGAGATTCTTGTATCGCAGCGAATGGCAAAAGGAAGGTGCGTATCAAGAGCCTGCAGTCGCTCACATTAAACCCATGTTGCATTGCAAACAGCTCCTCCATTACTGAGGATGCCCCGCTGTGAACTCTCAACTGAGCGTGTGCAATCCACACGGGGCATGAGGGATGCGTAGCGCCGTGCTAGTATGTTAAGATTTCATTTAGATTTCATTCATGTTTTAAAATATCTCTTGCGCGGGGGCTGCATGGGAATATATATTCCATGAATGGGAAATGCCTGGATGCGTGTGTGTGTTTGTGTGCATCCCGCACTGTAGGACCATTCATCGGTGAACAAGGCCCTTGCCGTTTTCAATTTCCAGAGGTGTCAGCCGGACCTGAGGAAGGCTGGAAGCTGATACATCAGTCGAGCCGCCAGTCCTATTGTGAATCTTCACTTCATACACAGATATCATGAAATATATGAGCATAAATTCGGAGCTATTGTCAAAGTCTAATACTGACAGGTAGCAACAGCAATGGCCGCTTCCCTGATTATATTCATAAACAACAGGTTAACTTGCTTACTGTCAGAGACACATGGAAGGGAATACACAAAAACATGCACAAGTGTATACATATATCTTTTCTTGTCGTGTTCTTCCATGCACAGAGGCATACATACACACATGCGCAGTCATGCGGCTGCAATCAAACACCCATATACTTGAATTCTTTACCCATTCTCTTGGTGTGCCATCACATTCACAATGCACCTTTCTGTCTCACACACACACAAATGTGCACACACACTCACTGAAGACGGCTGATGTCGCTCTTCTTCTGATGTTATGCATAGTGTGATTTATTGTTTGCAGTGTGTATGTGCAGACAGAAGCAGCAGAGAGAAAAAAGTGAACATAAAACGGTTGTAAAAATATGATGGACAAATGATTATCAGGTAGATACAGTCGTGTGGCTCTCAAGCAGATTCTAAGTAGTAGTGCAGACTGTCTGGTCTTCTTTTTCATTTTTTATTACTCCCTCTGTTCCCCTGACCTTACATACAGCACCTATTTCTCTTCAAAAACACCAAGCAGGTAATAGATAATGACTGTCACTGTGACCCTACGTGGAGTTGTTGTAAAGCAGGTGTCATTTTAATAACATATGCTAGCAGAAATTCTAAGAGACATGGTAGTCCTAAAGCGTCTGGGATGAGATGTGAGCCCTGGTGTCTAATGGCTAATGCTCCTTTATGAAGTACCTTATGAAACGCTCTTACATGAAGACCAGGGCGGCTTTATGCTGTGTGATTCACACAACAATGCCACAGACCTTGCTAGGTGTTAGCAGCCCAGATCTCGGTTTATTATATTCGGAAATATGAGTTCCATTTTGATTTGATGTGACTCTCCATATATTCCACCAAGCCTTATGCGCTGGTGGGGTTTTGTTGGACATGGGAAATTCAGGACTGATATTCAGGAATGAATCTTTTTTGGATAAAATCTGATATTACTTGGTCAGTTTCTTCCACAATGTCTCAATTGTGTCTAAAATTGATCCAGAGGCTTTTTTTTCTAGGAGATTTAAAAAGTGATCTGATACATGTGTCAGGGCAATATGGCTCTTTGCTGCATATATGTGTGTCTTTTATTAATATATTGCTGCCTTTTTCATTAAATTAATCAAAACTGTATTTATATTTTAGATGCAAAAAAACCCTGCACATTTTGTAGGGGACCAATCACATACCAGCACCTAAACTAAACTTGCCATGGTATTTTGGAATGCAGTCACAAGTCAGCATAAAGCAAACCAGAACAACGACAACAAGGACAGAACATGGGAAGAAATAGTTCAGGATTTCTGGATTTACACTTTATTCCTTTCTTTCTTAGCGTAAGTTGAGGACCACTCTAATGTCTATACGTACCACCAAATGTAGCAATCAAGGTGTTCATTAGTACTTTTTTAATAAATAGAAGTGTTGTTGGTGTTTTTATTTTTTGTTTTTGTATTTGGACAGGGCCAGTCTAACTGTTTCTCCATGTAGGCGGTCTTCGTGCTAAGCTAAGCTAACCACCTCCTGGCTTTACCTCCATATATAATGCTCTGTATTCAGTGCACAAGTATAAAAGTGGCAACAATCTTTTTAGTCTCCGACGGATGCAAATAACTGCATTTCCCATAATGCTGAACTACTTTGGTCTCTGCATTTAAGCCATCCCTGAGGAGCAGTGGGCAGCCTCTGTGCAGCGCCCGGGAACCAGCTCCAGCTCTAAGTCAAAGCCTTGGTCAAGGGCACTGACAGGAGAGCTGACCTATGATACATGTTTTGACATCTAGCTGCCAGCACAGTTATTCTGATCTTGAGAAATGCCTGTATTTGAACCCTGCATTGGATGACTGTTATGGAAATGGTACTGAAACACATGTAATCCGAGCATTTATCTGTCCACATGTGAGGAGGGTGTTTCAAGTGGAAAAGAAGGAATGCCAATCAAAATAGTAGAAATGCAAGGTGAGAAAAATACTCCTGAAATCAACTTGCCGATTGTTTCTGTGTTTGCGCACCTGCAAGGGTGTTTGTGTGCAATATCTGTTCAGATGGCACAGCTGTTTTATTTTATTTTTTTAATTCATTCTTTAATTTTTAGTCTCTGACTGGTTGGCCAAACCTACAGTAAGTAATGACCATTAAGTGAAGTGTTTTGTTGTTCTAACCAGGAATATTGTACGATAACATAGCATTTCTGTGCTCAGTCAGAAAAAGTATTCCCTCTTACTTACTGAAAAATGAGAATCACCATTTCTCATGACACCTATGAATTTTCACACAAGAGAAACAACACATGAAAATGCAGACGTGTAACATTCCTTCTATAGGAAGGTAGACTTCCTTCACTGTGCATTGCGTGCCCTTCTTATTCACCAGGCCACAACTTAAGGGCCCAGTTACAGTGGGAAAGGATTTTATGAGTTTACGGGATGCTGTTTTTACGAGCGGCTGAGGAGAAATAATGGGGTCGAGTATCTCCCTCCTTCGTCCTTCCCTCACTCCATCCCTCTCTCCCTCTCCCCAGGCCTCTCCTATTACCTGCCGGCTGGAGGACTCAGGAGTATCGCTTAATAAAAGTTAATCATGAGAAACTTGTTCATTAATTACAGTTCAGACCGGCTGCCTGCCTGCCTGGTTGCCATGCCATTTCTTCCTCATGTTGAGGTGTGTCTTCCCTCGGTCTCGGTTTAGACTCTTTCCTTTCCTTTTCTTTTGTTTCACCTCTGGATCTTTGTCATTTTTATTAAGAAATTGTTGGATGGAACCATCTGTCATGTAAGTATTTCCTTAGTTTTTCAGTCAATAAAATTATTCAAACACACGCACACACACACACACACACACACTAAATAAATAAATAAAAACACACACACACATATATTTCTAAGTTATCATGGAGACCAAAGAGGGCAAAAGGGATGTGATCTAATGTATGAAACACATTGTAGTCACGGTGTGTGCAAGGCAGCAGGGGAAGGACCCAAATGCAGCCAGACCAGGCAGACAGGAAGAGTTCAGGGATTTCTTGAAGGTAGACAGGCAGACACACCGGCTGGTTGTGTACATGCAAAGACAAAAAAAGAAAAACAAAAAAAAAATTAAGTGTTTATTGTGTGAGTTCTCTAAAATAACGAGGTGATAACTGTGCAGATGCATAAACAGAAACAGAGAGGCCCACCCTACCCTGAGTCGCAGGTCAAAGTTGAAGCAAGTCAGTGTGTAGATTCTGATGGATGTTTAAGACAGTCCAGGTAACAAGATGACCTTTGCCTTCATTTTCTCTTTCAAATGAGTTTGGCTATCCTTGGTGTTTGTTTAACACCACGGTACTCCGCTTGTCTGTGAGCACAACAACAGCGTTTAAGTTTGCTCTCATGCCATACATCGTTACAAAGCTATTCTTCTGATTTGATTGATGCAAGCCATTTCAAACTAAAATCAGCCAAAATAGCCAATGAGAGTACACGTTTAAAGGAAGTGGCTCATTCTCTTCTTTCATGTAAAAGTTAAGTGTTTTGCAACCAACTGTTCCAGATGACTGGAACTTTGTACAGCCAATGAAACTCCAAAAACAAGGATATGCTGCTTCAGCAGCTAATTTGCAGCAAAATCAAACGATAGGTACCAAAATAAATATAAATACAGATAGTCTAAATATAGATTTTGTGAATATAAAAATAGATATTTATTAATTGGCCTTTTTTTGCACAACACCTTGACTTCAGAAAAAGTCAGACCATCAGAAAAATTCTCAAATATTAATTTTATGCAGTATTTTTATCAGTTTTTGTTCAACTTCGAGGAGGGTAAGGATTCATGCTGTGGTTCCATTGTGTTTTCTGGCTAATAAGACCCAGATTTAGTCATTTTCAGGCATCTATTTGCAAGAAAAATATTAAGGTAAAAATAAAAAGCTTCTACTTCAGGCTGTTCAAACTTCTATCACTCAATAGTAGCACTGTCAGTGACTCTGACTGATGGGATAAAACTTTTGTGCGTTACATTTCAATAGACCAAAATATTATTATTACTGAGAGAAAAAACTATGGTTTTTTTTGGTTTTTTTTTTGTCCCCCCAGTTTCTGGGTCAGGCCACTGGTCATACCCTCACATGCCAGTTTACTGGGCACACCTAACTAAAACTAAAGCATGCTAATACAATAGCCCTGCAACAAATCCTCCCTTCATGAAAGTTAGAATGTTTGTTTTTTCTTGAAATTGTTTCAGAGAGGTGTTGATTCAGCTTCATGGTGTCCAGTAGCATGTGCTGCTGTTGAACTCTATTGTATTACACAGTGAGGTGTTTCTGTTAATGAGTTTGCAGTCACTGACCACAAAATACATCCTGCAAAATAAAGTTGAATCAGTACCTCTGAAAAACTCAACATTATAACCTTCATGACTGTAGGACTTAGTGTAAGACTGTTGTAACAGTCTATATTGTTTTATCTAAGTGTACCTAATAAACAAGCAACTAAGTGCATGTTCACTGTCCTGTATCTGTATGTCTCTTTCTCTGTCATATATATACATGCAGGGAGACAGTAAGTGAGACGCCGTTATAATGTATTTAAGCATGCATCTCTCAGTTTCTTCATTATGTGGTCCAGCTGGGTCGAGACTGGATCATCGCTGGCTTGGGCTCCATGTGGATTCCTCCCAACCGCAGAACAGCAACGGCAGAGGGGCCGAAGACAAACACAGCAGACAAACACATCTTTCGGCCAAAACCAGCGGGGTTTGGACTCCTGCTTCCTCTGAAGAATGAGGAAAAATAGACTCACCCGGTGCTTCGCTGTGAGGTCAACAGGCTCACCCAGCCGTGTCATTACAGAGTACACACAGACACACGCAAGCACACACTCTGCAAAAATGATCAGACTTGACAAATGTTTTTATCTCAAACCCTGCTAAGCAAGGCTTATTTCAAGACATGTTTAATAAAGTCACCTCAGTGTCCTGCCAGATATTTTTCAGCTCTGGTTCCAGAAGTTGCACTTGTTCCAGTGTGTGAGTAAACTGTGAAATTATTTTGGAACAAATGGCAGATTGTAAGATACCTTAATCAACATTTTCCCATAAAATTTTGAGGAAATGATCATTTTTTTTATGTGTTTTGTGATATGATTTCTTGTTTCTTGCTCTTTAGAGCTTAGTACAGTTTAATCCAGCAGTGAAATATTGCTGTGGTGTGTTCATGAATCCAAAGACAAAACTTTGCTCAGCATTTTTTTTTTTGTGCTTCACAGATGTATAGTTGACACAGTGTTTCCCCTAACCCTTCCAAACATCATTAAGATCTCCTCACTGGTTAGTTAAATCAAAAAGATTACATAATGACTGGGAAGGGCAGCAAAACCTACCTCAGAGCCACAATGTGCTCGTATACTCCCTGCCCTGCTGTTTTTCTATCTGTCTGTGTCGTCAGAGCTGAATAATGTGTCTCACTGGTGAGTTTAGGGCTGTTTCTGTCATGAATCAACCTTCCTGCGGTTCTTTAAAATGGGGTTTCAGCTTGTACAGTTACTATACAGATTAAGCTTTGAAATGCAACACTGGTTTTCATCTGTGGAGTCCGATCTCATGACGAGCAATAGATGGTCTTCTTTTATGGATATATTCTTTGTGACACATGTTTCTAACGCTGGGTGAGTCCTGTTTAATTGAAGAAACAGTACAATGTCAAACAATGTATATGTGTGGACAAAAAGGGCCCAGATGGATTTTGTCTTTTCACATAAATAAAATTATACTTCACACATGACTTTATGGCGAACCATGTGCACGTATCTTGTTACTGTATTGAATCATATCTTCAGATCTTCTTGCACTTTTTTTGTTGATCAACCTTCAAATCGTGTCCCTTTTAACTGCACTGTGTATTTTTTGTGTGTGTGAGAATGTGGAAATTCTTCTTAAATCAGTGTATGTGTCATATAAATGTTTGCTGTTGAAGGATCACATTTATGTAGCCAAATTATATTTTAGTTGTAAGAATGCATTTTATGGTGCAAAATGTATAACAGCACTGCTGGATGATGTGTTGTGCCTTGTTGGGTCAAGTGTGTGTTAAAATATGTAAAGTCTTACTGAATTAGTGCTACTGTGACTGTAAAATGCGTTGTGTGTCACTGGAACAGTCAATTCATTAATGCAGTGCCGTTGTCATTTTGTGTTATTAGAAACACAGCACTTAATTAATGCATGCAAATAAGTGCAAGATCACACGTTGCCGAAGTATGAGACAGTTCAGTTATGTGTTGCAAATGTGTGTGTGTGTGTGTGTGTGTGTGTGTGTGTGTGTGTGTGTGTGTGTGTGCATTAATTAGTGAGTTGTGCAAGGTCCACTGTCTTCTAAAGTGTGAACTGGTGATATGTGAGCTGATTCAGGGTGGAAAGTGTTGCGTCTGGCAGACAGAATTCACACACAAATTGCTAAAACTATCCCTGGATTTAATTACAAGTTTTTGTTTTTCATAATCCACCTTTATTTTGAGCATCTGCATCACCATAAACAAACACATGTATATGACCAGAGCTTTCAGGGGGCACACCACAGGCAGACAAGGTATGACGCTGGTAGGACATTGTGGGGGAATCTAAAAAGCTAATTTTCCCAGTGGCCTTCTCGCACCTCTGCCCTTCATATACAGCCATTTCCATAAAGTGCTCCCCCTGGGGAACCAACAATAATAAACAGTTATTAGTAAATGCATTATGCCAGCACGTCCCTTTTGCCCTCTTGCCTCCTCTCAATAGCCACCTACAAACACTGCCAGCACCACTGCAGCACCCAACCGGACCTGACACAGGCAGATGCATTTGTGTGTGTGTTTCTGATCCATCTCACCACAGAGCACTGAATTCGTAAGGGAATAGGGCTAATGCTCATAATAGTGCCGGCCATTACAGCAAAAAGCTTTGGACGTTGTGTGCCTGCCAAACTGTTGTGATTTCATCTGATTGCCTGGTGCTTTTAGTTATGAAATCCCTTCATATCACTTTTTTTATTTATCCAGTTATTTTGCAGTGGGCTAAATTGCTCTGAAATAAATTCAGATATTATTATCCCTGATGTTTAGTCATTCAACCTCTTCAATTAGCGATCTGAGACTGGTCGCATGTGATACTGCACCTCAGTTTGAAAGCAGCCATATCATGTCTAAAATAAAGATGAGTTATAATTTGTATTTATTCTTGATAAGCTAGCAAAGCTAGGCTAAACTCCAAATTGTGTTTGTCTTGTGTTTAAAGGCAACTGGTGACTCATGTTTACAAGGGTAAGGGGGTACCACCAGAACATTGTGTGCCATTACTGATTTTTTATTTGTTGTTGTCATTATCATTGGGACTCATGGGAGCAGACGTGCACACAAACACATGCACATACACGAACAGTATCTCATCTCCATAAGGGGAAACACAAGCTTCCTTTCATAAACAGAGACTTTCTATCTGCATGAAGGGCGGGTGAACTCGTCCTCCATGCAAATGGGAAGATGGGAGGGGGTGAGAGGGGGAGACAAAAGACAAGCACTTGCCAGGCCTCTCCAGTGTGGGCCCCCAAACAAAGGTCCCTAAGTGCATGAACTTATTTACATCTCTATTTCATTGGGGGCACAGAAGGAGGCTGGGGGGATAGGGGTGTGAGGACAAGCAGGCTGTCTACCTGAATGAAGCTGTCCTGTTGTGGATGTTTTGTTCAAGGTTGGTTGTTAGGGCAGCTGGAGACACACAACACTCAAAGATCTGCTTGGTCTGCCGTGTGTGTGTGTGTGTGTGTGTGTGTGTGTGTGTGTGCGTGTGTGCGTGTGTGTGTGTGTGCCTATTTATCACTTTTTCTCCCTCACATTCACCCCCAGACTTGTCCTTCTGTGTCCAGTTGCATGCAGAGATGTTGCATACATGGACTGTGCAACCTAAACAATACCTAATGTTAACCTTACATCCAAGTTGTAACCCTAATTTAGCCTGAAGCTAAGCATGTTGATGGGATGTTTAGTGCTTCCGTACTGTTGAAAGAGTAACAAGAATTCCCCCCAAAAATGCAAGTTTCATGGATATGTGTTTCTACTGGAATGAATATGGACTCCTTGTCCCCAACGCTCCAATAATGCTTTCTAAAACGAAAAGGTAATGTTGCTGCATTTGAACCCTGAGTTTGTGTTTTTAAAGATACTTGTCCTTTGGTAAATATACACCAAACAAGTAATAATGAATTAGCTAATATTTCCTTGATAGCTTTTGATACAGATGAACCCTGCTGAGAGTAAACGTGACCAAAGTTGCTGAGCCTGACAGCATCCCTAGCCATGTATTAAGAACTTGTGGAAACATTACAAATTAATGTGGTATGTGCATGACCCAGGACATGAGGTCTCTCCAGTGGGCCATGAAAACTGCCCAGAACATCATTGGTACCCATCTGCTAAGCGTCAGTGATATAGGTGCCTGCACAGAGTCCACTAAAGGACAATACTCAGCCAAGTCCCAGTTCAAGTCTGAAGGAACGTATTTATTATATGAATTTGCTGTGACTGTTCAAAGATCGAAAGGGTTAATCTTGTGTGGGCCAGCAACATCCTATCCTAATGAGGACATTTTGACGTTAGGAGAATTAAATGAAACACATCTTGCTCATCTTCCACATGACCTGACACGATAGGAAGAGACAACAAGGAGAAAAAGAGGGAGGAAGAAATGAATGCCGATAAAGAAGTGAAAACAAATGAGAGAAAGATGGAGGAGGAGAGTGGAACAGACAGTATGCATAAATGAATGAAAGTCAGGGAGGGAGAGAGAGGTGGAGCGGTCTAATTTGTACATGGCTGCTAAGTAAGGAGAGCAGGCTAATTACTGGCTGAACAGGGCAGGCACAGGCTGCTCATGTCAAAAAGGACAGAGCCACTTATTAGGCATCAAAGTGTATTCATATCAGAGCACAAAGGAGATGGGGGTCGAGGAAGCGCGAGAGAGGGGTACAGCATGTGTAAAGGGGGGGGGGGGTTAGCTAATGAATGTCATTGAGTGGAGCATTATGGGACCCTCTCCTCAGGCCCGTCACTGTTTTGGAACAGTGGCGACTGCAAACGGGCCTGCTTTGATTGTGTTCAAAGATGGAGCAGAGGAAATCATGGGGAGACAGAGACGAGAACACAGAGATGGGAGGGGGCTGCCACTGAAGTGTTTGGAGGAAGTGAAACAAAAAGAAGGGGTACAGGTGAAAAGATGAGAGAGAGCTTGGGTCAGATGAGAGTCTAAGAGAGTCTAACTTCATACAGAGGTCAGACATGATGTAAATACATCATACAAGGGACTTAAGCTTTCAACTAACGAAATTGCTTAAAATCTAAAAATAAATGCAACATTTTCTGATTCAGTCATGGCAGTCAAACCTTGTACATCACACTCAGCCATACAGTCCCGATAACAGAAATAGGAAAATAAGTTGTATGAAACATTGGAATTGGAAGAAAGAAATCTGCAAAGGGCAAAAAATAAATCTTTATGTGTACTGCTCCCAAGGACAGGTCACAAAAGGAGGCACAGAGGCAAGCACAAAACAGGTAAAAGCAACCAGTGGTACCCACAGAAGTCAGCAACAGTGGAGAATCTAAACAGAAACCATCTCTGCCAAAGTCAGAGATTGAGTTTTATCCATTAATCTACATGTTATCAGCAAGCACAAAGCTCACTTACATGTTTTGACACAGTGGAGTCCTCACACACTCAAGTTACCAAGTGATTTCAGCAAATTTCATACTGTCTACATAATATTTGTCCTGTTAGTCCTATAGGGATATGGACAGACACAGGAGACTTGGGGACCCACATCCAGTGGTGGTGCAGTGGGAAGTGGATCATAAACTGCTGCTTCCATCCAACATCCTGCGTTCACAGTATATGAACCAGGGAACCAGAGGTATAAATCCTGAAGTGCACCTTTTAGCTGCTCAGACCACGCCAGGGCTGGCGTGGGATGAAAGGCCGTCTAGAATCCCTACGTTTAACCACACACACATACACACAGGCACACACAACCATGGCTCACCCCCCTCCAGCCCCCTGCCTGGACCCTGGCCCGCAGCCCAGCACCTATGGAGCATTTATTAGAGAGGAGACTGAGCACCATGTGCTGTGGCCTGGGCTGCAGATATCTGTGAGGAAGGTACTTATTTGGGCTGCTTTGTGTATGTGTGCAAGTGTGCTTGTGTACAGCATGTGTAAGCTTTTATGATAGTGGTAGTTGTAAAATTTGTGAGTGAGTCCACTTTTGGCCACCTAATTGTGGAAAAAAGGCGTATATAGATGTGTGTAAACTGTGAGTGTCTTATCGTTGTATGATATCGTCCATATGTATGCTAGTATGTGACGTAAGAGAGAGACAGAATTGCATTGGGCTTTAATACATGATTTTTATCTAAAAACTACAGAGAGCCTGATGAAAGTGAAGCTTGTGTGAAGTGTGTATGACAATTAGAGAGCCACTAATAAAATCATGCCATATTGCATATTACTTAATTTATTTGTTAAAAGTAAGTTATGCATGCAATGGGAGTGAATTTCTGAAAAAAAAAAAAAAAAAAAAAAAAAGAAGAGAAGAGAAAATTCAACCAAACAATCTGAAAAGCTCTCTTGGCTATTTTGCATGCACTTTTGACACAGTACCTAACTTCAACTTGTAATTTCCCCTCTACTGTTGCACAAGATGTCAGGCTTCAGTATCAGATCATGGAGTGAAAAATAACACCTGTGGAACATCAGTCAAGTTGTATTCTGCAACACACAACAAATCTGTTGAAAACTCAGTGAGAAAGGTCTTGAGGATGAACTTCACTGGATGTCTGGATATTAATTATAAAGCTATCTACTCCTCTATTTTAACCTATTTCCTATGTGTTTGCAACTTGGCATCATGGAAAGTGCTGCTGCTTTGGCTGCTATGTGTTTCTGTTCACACTGTACAGACAGCTATTACCTGGAGTACAGAAATCAGCTGATTGTGGTCATGATGGCAGTGTGTTTTGCTTCGAGTTCTATTTTTTAGAAGAAGGGGTGTGACTTTTGCAAACTGTCGATCAAGTGGCAGTAGAACAAAAATATTATTGCCATGATCTACAAGCTGTTCATATCTGCTCAGATCATATGATCTGTTCATATAAGATTGATGTGTTGTTTGTTTTGAACCATAGTGCACATCAGTGTTAATGTCCTTTCAAAACTGGACATGAACCAGAAGTTTTTAATGCAGCAGCTGGTTAAAAACAAAGTGAAATGAAAAAAACTCACAATAAAATGCTTAAACATAATGCCATGATATCAGAGATACATCATTAACAACAAACAAACAGCTTTAAGGCACAAACTGTCACACAAAAACCTACATTCATCCCAACAGCACTACAACAACCAATACATATGCCTGCTAAATTAGCATCCTGGCACTCTCATTTATGCCGTTTGGAACATTCAAGCGTCAGGGTCAAAGTCGTATTCGCAAAAGGTGAGGCCAAACAAATGAGATTATAGCTGAATTAACTAATTACCATCATTTCCATTCCCTAACAGCCTGTAATATCTACGGCATAATGGTGCTTGTCAGGTTTATTGTTGTGTTTGTCTGGGAAGCCTTTGCCCTCTGGTCTCACCTGCTGAAACACATCGCCCATCCATTAGAATGCATTATGGAAATGAAATCTTTGTTGTTGTGTTTTTTTTTTTTTTTTAATATAAGCCTTGATATGACAAGTTGTTTTTTTTTTTTTTTTTCTCAGCTGGTGTTGTGTTTTTATGTGTTTTTTTACACAGAAGGTAGCGAAAGAGTAGAAAAAGAAGAGGAAAGGGAGATTTAGAGAAGGAGAAAAAAGAAAGTATGTGGGTCTTTATTCAAGGTTAGATCAGGCTGGAATTTGTGAAGGAGTACCTATTAGAGACAGACCTTTCAGAGGAAAATTGGACCCGTCTACCTTTTAAGGACGACATGCTAATTCATGTCAAAAAGGCTTTTAGTCAGGAGGACAGGGCAGGAGGAAAGGCTGTTGTGTTACATTCATCCGGGCTGATGTGCACTCACATCCAGGATATCGCAGGCAAAATATTGATGTCAGGATTTGCTTTAAAAAAAAGTGTTTTTTTTGGACATTTTACAAGTGAAAAGATAATTCCACTTGTATTTCAATTGCACTTAAATGGCACTTTAATTATCTCATTGTTTCATTTAAAAACACAGTTTACTGTAAATAAAATGACAAATTATTGCAGATATTACAGATACTGATAAAAAAAAAAAACTACCTTTATGGTCTGAGAAAATACTAATTCCCCTTATGCTACAAAAACCTAGTTACATACTGTAACTCCAGATTCTATAAGTATAGTCATAGCTCTCTAAGAGCTGTTGCTGTTAAGTTTATCCCAGCACATATGCGCAGTCATGAAGATTTCCCTTCCCATCACTGTGCACACTACAGTTCCTTCTCTAAGGTAATGTAAAGTATATAAAGCCATCAGGATTTGAGCTTGGCTCTGAAAATGCAGTATTTTCTGCCACCAATGCAGGTAGAGTAGGGGGCCTTAAGTCTTTGAGTGCTATGCTTATACTCATAGAATATGGAGTTACAGTAACTATCATTATATTTCATTAGCAGTTATCACTTTTGGGTCAGGGGGAAGCTGATGTAGTCAGTTCCATTGTCACACCAAGGTCCAGAAGCAGACAACACACCAGTTCATAACCCTGTAAAAGCAAAGTCTAATAAAGCAAGGTGACTGTGCCATGGATAACACCATGTCAGCCCTGTGTGGAAAAAGGGGCTGAGTGATATTACAATCCATCCACACAGTATTTCTGCTGCAGAAGGTTGGGATGTGATTACGTACCGTAATGCTCCCCCATGCAGCTCACTAATCCAAGATGATGGGATTTGTGGTGCACTGTTTGGTATGTGCGTAAAAGCGCCAGATCAGACAACGCATCATCTTCCGTCTAGCACATTAAAACTGAATAAGTCAGGGAGGACTCAGACACATCTTTCAGATAGAAATGGATGAAAGGGCATAGAGAAGCCCAAGATGCCACTGTGCAGATGTCTGCACTGTCATCCCTCTCAGGAGGACCATGGATGAGGATAAGGCTCTTGTGGAGTGCGCCTGGAAACTCTGCAGAGGCTCCACTCCTGCTGTACTTTAGACTTGTGTGACGGCATTTTACAAACGTTGAGACAGACGCTGTTTTGACAGCCACGCCTTGTGAGTGCCCTCTGTAATGAATGAACAGCTGCTGCATAAAATATACTGAGACAAAGCATGCACTGGGCAGAGTCAGGGAGACACTTCTTCCAACTTGTTACTGTGTGGCAGGGGAAAGAGCCACTCGAGGGAAACAATTCTGGAACAAAAGAACTTTAGGCGGAGATGAGGGATTTGGCTGTAAAGTTGAAGCCGTCCTCTCTAACAGAAAGGTAAGAAGGTGAGGCCAAGAGCGCACATAGGTCACTCAGTCTCTGAGGTGACTTCAGAGCTAGGTGGAGTGCTCTTTTAATGGATAACCTCTTGAGAGAGATTTGGGGTATTGACTTGAAATGGGGACCCCCCATAGCATGCAGTGCCAGGAGCTGCACCATGGTTGGGGACCAGCATGCCCTCCTACATTCTGGTACCTCCAGAATGACAGATAAATTCTCCTCCTGAATATAGTCTAAGAGAAGGCATCGACTCCCACTGGAGGGGTGTCTTGTGTCATCATGGAGAACCACAGTGCCCTTTGCACGTTCTCTTGTGAGGTGAACAGATCCACCTTCATCTTCCTGAACCTATTTGCAGTGTGGTTATGAACACCTGGGATGTACACCACTCTGACGGACAGCAGACTTCTGTGTGACCATCACCAGCAACCGGTCTTGTGCTTAAAAACTGGTGCTTTCATTTTTCTGGGCTTGGAAAATGCTGCTTCCTGAAGGATTGGAGCTCCATGAAGCGAGGACGAGTGGCACAATAGTGAAAGGCAGCCTGCAGAGTTTGAGCTAGCCCGGCATGCTCAGCACCAAGGCAAGCCTTGTGTTGAAGGTCCTCTGGCAGGATGTAGCTGGTTTAATAGTGAACCTCTTCATCTTCACTTCTGTTCTTCACTTGTTGACTGCTTGACAGTGACAAGAATTTGGGAGCAGAACTGAGGTCCAGATGGTTTTACATACACCACATGAGGATCTAAGAGAAGCAATTCCATAGTTGACAGTAGCAGGAAATAAAATCTTCACGACTGTGCATACGTGCTGGGATAAACCCAATAGTGACAGCTTTAAGATCTAGAACCATTTGTTACCTCAAAAAATCATAATCAGTCATGTTGTAGGCATATTGTATATGTATTTTATGCATTTATTTTTGGTGGCACGGTGGAAACACTTTTGCCTCACAGCTAGAAGGTCCCGGGTTTGATTCCCATCTGGGGAAGCTGTGGGTGCTGGTGGCGTGTCCTCCACCATGCCTTCGGTGCCTGCTGCTCGAGGAAAAAAAGGGCCTTTCTGTGTGGAGTTTGCATGTTCTCCCTGTGTTCACCTGGGGTATCCTCCATAAAAATACCCCCACGAAAAACATGCAAGAAGATCACCACCACGGCTGGCAGCCCACCGCTCCTGGTCTGCCGCGGAGGAAGGACATTCCAGGATGGGTCAAATGTGGAGAAACAATTTCACAAAAGCATGGAATGTGCATATATTGTGTGCATTGTTGTGTAGTGATAATAAAAAGTACGTCTCTCTTCTCTTCTCTTCCCTTCTCTTCTTTACAACAGCTCTCCTGCCAAATTCACAGCTGCAAACCTGTGGGAATTATTCACACATGATTTATTTCTTCACAATTTTAAATTTGGTTTTATTATTCAAGTATAGTAGAGGTGAGACATTTACATGTAAATCATCTTATTGAACAGGCATTGTTACAGTATATCCAACTATACTGTTGCTTTCGGACTGCCTTAACTAAATTGAACTGAACCAGCAGGGACAGGTCACCTGTCATACTGAGCTGACATGGGGCCAGGGGACTCAAGCACCCACACAAGGCCAAAGCCAGAGTAGCAGGTGAACAGTGGAGCATTTAACAGCTAAAGAGCCAGGAAGCTTTTTAATAGGTTTAAACAGAATCTGTTCACGTTCAGCATAAACATAGTCAACACAAATACTCAACATCTTTTACATGGCTGCGGCCAGACTCCGCTCATTCATTCTGTGTGTGTGTGCACAATACAAACACAGTGGATGATACAGTGTCATGCTCTACGTAGCTACTCTGCAGTCATCATTGAATGCTTTTCACTTTACAGGATAATCTCAGTGGGTATAGGAAAGGTCCAGTCACATTATGTGACCTTACAATGGTTGTGAACCTGCTGGGACTCTCCACTGCGTCTGCACAATGCGAGCCGTGGACCTCCTGGGACCCTGTAACTGGAAGAGATCAAACAAAGAGTTGAAGATAGAGGAGAAAGACTCTGCTTTGGCTGATAACCTCTTCACCCCTCTGACACTGACAGCTCCCTCAGAAGAAGTTAGTCATGCATGTGCTCTGGAGCTGACACATGCACACACTCATACATCCACATACACTTAACTCTATCTGATGTACTCTTAATTTCTTTATCTCTGCATCCTTCTCACACTCTCACAGCCTCCCTCCATCTCTGCGCCCCCCCCCCCCCCCCTTCTTGTAGCCAGCCAGAAAGAGAGGGGGTCTTTCATTTTTTCTGACATCCTTGTCCTTCAGCCTATTGATTGGCGACTGAGCCAGCAAGCCCCTGTCGGCTGCTAATAGAAAGTGAAGTTCATCAGCCTTTCCCTTCCCCTGACATACACACATACACACACATTAACTCAGCCCTCCACCGCTCAGGGACCCTCCCATCAGCAGACACCCAGTGATCTACTATAGAAAGGCCAGCATGCTAACCTTTGCAGCACTATCCTTACTTCCTATCAAGCCTTGCTCTTCCTGTCTGTTTATTTATTTTGGCTGGTTTTGTGCGTGAGTTCTTGCCTTCTTGAATTATATCAGGCTGCTTCCCTTTTTAGGACTACTGATGGCTTACTGCTGTATTTCAGTTGCATTCAGGGTCAAATGCAAATAATGATCTTCTGAAATGAAATGCTCTATCTTTTTATTTGTTAAAAGTTTACATTTTGTAATCGTTGAATGTCTGATGACAAGTTTAACTCTAAAGGAAGGATGTACTGTATAGACAAAGACAATTTACTCAAGATGTTAGTGAAGTTTTAAACCAAACTGTAATTACATGCATTACTGTCCATGCATTTGAACTGTTTGATCATAAAGAGCTTACTTTTTTAAATGACTTAAACTGAGCTCAAATATGCTCAAATAGACATACATATCATTAAGTCTAGGTCCAATGTTCACTCTCCTTCTTGCTCTCTTTTAACTCTTGAGGAAAATATCTGCCTCTTTAGTTGCTAAATGCTATGCAACTAAGCATACCAAATGCAACTATGTTCACCAGCTAGTTAGCAACTTTTTTTTGCCAACAACTGCCTGATGCTGCTGGAAGCAACGTTGATTAGAGCGGTGAAACTGAACCAAAAAGTGAAGTTGTGTGTCACAAAATCAAAACAATGACCAGAAAGACGTTTCATTCTACGTACTGTACTCATTTGTGGGGGGACGGTGGTAACACTGTCACCTGACAGCTAGAAGGTCCTGGTTCGAATCCCTGTGGGCACTGTGGGCGCTGGTGGCGTGTCCTCCACCATGCCTTCAGTGCCTGCTGCTCAAGGAAAGGGGCCTTTCTGTGTGGAGTTTGCATGTTCTCCCCGTGCTCACCTGGGGTATCCTCCATAAAAATACCCCCACTAAAAACATGCAAGAAGATTACCACCTGACCAATGGTGACAGCGAAGGAACTGGTCCCTGGGCGCCGGTCGGCTGGCAGCCCACCGCTCCTGGTCTGCTGCGGAGGAAAGATGACCAGGATGGGTTAAAGGCGCAGTTTCCCCCCCAACTCCGCATGTTGTGTATGTAATTGTGACTAATAAAGGATTTCTTCTTCTTCTTCTTCTTCATCTTCGTCTTCTTCTTCTTCTTCTTCTTCTTCTTCTTCATTCAAAGTTCTTCTGTCATCCCAAAATCTTTCTTAAGGCTTACTTGATTAAATGTCTAGATCAACTACAATGTGTTGATGGATATCCTGAAACCATAAAACGGAAAGGGAAAAGACCTTAAGACACAAATTTTTCATTCTACATACATCATGTAAGAAACGAGCATATCTAGCCTGGCACACAGAAGATTCTAGTGTCTGAGACAAACAGGCACGTCCCATAAGGTGATCATATGTTAAATGGGCATACCACTCAGTGTCACTTAAGTTTGGGTCAAAGAGAGTAAATCGTATTTTTCTTGAAGTTCACATCACACTGCTTCTTAACAAAGCCTTCATTCTCATTAACCATTAAGGTTAACTGAACTAAACAGTGATTGATGGGTTTCTCATCAAAATTGCATAGTATCCTGCTCCATCAAGATTGAGCCATTGTGAATATTTCTTTGTGTATACTGATGCTGACTTAAGTTTTAAATATCCAAAGATTCACACAGTTTATGTCCTGTGGTGGAGCATAGAGTCGAGAGGTTCAGAACACATTAAAATTGACCGTTCGAAAACTGACTGTACTGAATCACTTTTTTCACTAGTCAATTCAGTCGCAGTGGAGCTCCTCGCTGGTGATAGCTCAGCTGTGATTCACAGTATGTTGCTTCCTTGTTTCAAGCCTATTAAAAGACAGCGAAAGCCACAGAAATAATTTTACTCTGATAACTCAGTTGTGTGTACTCTTTAAAAGATTTATCTCTGCAGGGATCCTTTCTGTGATGTTGCAAGACACTTCGACACTCTGAGCCTGTCAGTGGCAAAAAGAATCATTTAGGATGTACGTTGATGGAGGGAGGGATTACATTGCAGGCCATTTTCCAGCTGCAGCGCTCTCGCTCAATATTGGATGACTTTCAGAAATTGGCGTCCCCATTAGCCACTTAGACACAACAACATGAGAAACATAAGAACATGAGAAATAGGTTCGGGAAACGCAGATAATATTTGACTACTCTTAAGACTTCTCTCGTTTGTCTGGGATATTGAAATCGTCCAGGACACATGGACCGGACTTTTTTTGGAAACTCTGTGAGGAATCCATCTCATCTTAATGGAATGACTTTGAAAACTTCGACATTTTCAAAGTTGTTACTTACTCTAACAAATGTGTGCGTGTTTAGGCCTGTGCAATGA
Organism: Chaetodon trifasciatus; assembly: GCA_037975065.1. Lineage (NCBI taxonomy): Eukaryota > Metazoa > Chordata > Actinopteri > Chaetodontiformes > Chaetodontidae > Chaetodon > Chaetodon trifasciatus. The sequence continues at coordinate 13,005,286 of JBBMOE010000013.1, forward strand.
TGAATTGTCCTATGAGGCTGCATGCAAAGTTTATTATGTTCATTCTAATGTTGATTAACATAAATGGCATCGTTTTACCTTTATTTATTGATACCACCAGATAATACACTGAAGCGATTAGGTTGGGAACACATAGGTTTATGCATATTTCTCCTTCTTGTTTGAAATATGACCAGTGTGTTTTGACTGTAGCTGAAGTTATACCTTAAAAACAAGTACAGTTCCCAGGTTGCTTCTCTTTTCCTCGAAAAAAAGAAAATGTATAATTTTTGGGAAAAATATGAATGCCTAATGGACAGCCAATATGTGTCCAGTTACTTGCAAGTAATTTTCTCAGTGCCTTGTTTAATTACATTCTTTTATGCTAATCAGGTTGAAATAAAGTTCAGCCAAAGGCTTAGCTCAAGTAGAGCTAAAACATTTAACCACACTGAGGTGAGGATTTGCTGTTGGAGCCTGTACATACTGTACTTGCATGATGGAAATAGAAGCTTTCTTTGGCTGCAGTGGTTATGACTACCAATGCCCAAGTGTACCAGGTTATTTTCTTGTTTGTTTTTTTCGAAACAAACCAAAAACCTTTTCCTGTTCATTGATCAGTTTTCCTAGAAATGTCTTGGGCAGTTTAGAACTGATGTTCCGTCCAGTTCATTTGAACCTAGTTTTCATGAACTGGACTGAATGACATTGATTACGGTGAACCACTGTTAATCCATTGATGCATGGCCATTTTTTCATAAGAAATGTCATATATTATTACTTAAATTGACAAAAACTCCTAGAGAGGCCTCAGGCTCTAAAGAGTGCCAATTTACCATCACATCTATTTTAATGAGCTCTCCTTGGCTTGCTGTGCGCCTGTGACACCCACTGTGGCTTTGCTTACATTCTACATGCAGCCCTGGCATTATCAGACAGCATTTTCACCTCTTGCTAAGCCTTCATTTCTAGTGTTGGAAGTTTTATGTACTTCTGGGAGAGAAACCTTGGCTGCATCCAACCCAGACTCAAACTTTGCAGGCTGAAGGCCATAGCCAAAACCCATCTTGAGGTGAAGGAGCTCACTCATTTTCTTCCTTTTCAGCCTCTCTGTCAGGTCTTAAGCCAAGACCAATGGCTCCTATTAGTGAGTGTGGCAGGCCAGCTGACAGGCTAGTCAATATCCATGAGAAGGCCACTTCATTAATGATCCCTACTTGCTCAGAGAGATGGAGGGGCCAGAGAAAGTGGCCTCTGACAGGCCACAGCGGAACGTGAAGGGCTTGGACTTTATTTTCAGCAAGACACAACAAAATTGTCTGACAGTAAAGGTATACTCCAGAGAGCAGGGGTATATTAAGAGCAAGGATAGCAGAGAATGATGAAAATGCCATTTTGAATGCCATAACAAAGTGGATATGATTATTTCTTCTATATGTAAGTCTTTTAAAAGTGAATGGAAATGTGTCTATAGTGCAAATGGATAATGAATAGTTAAGACAATAGTAAATTGTCTGAGCCAAATGAACATCCTTCCCTTTAGAGACTGTTTCTGCAGTGTTGTTAATGACAATGACTCCATGCCATTTAAAGTAACATCGGTGGGGCATTGTAGCTTTTCATGTTCAAACCACAAGTTGAACAAGCCAAAGGATTTACCACATTATCAAAAAGCTGGGGTGATGCATTGATGCTTTTCCATTTCTTTTATGCCAGTGGTAAACAGAAGAACTACTCAACCAATTTTGGAAGAATCAAAGACATGACAATTCAGTGGAACTACTTCCTACCAAAGAAAATAGTCCTGAAAATGTTGTCCAGTGTCTAAACCTGGATAAATAGAACCCAAACTTATTGCAAGGCCAGATGCTGCAAGAGGTTAAGTGAGAAAATGTTTGTTGTGTAATGTGACTGAACCAACCCTTTAAAGATAGAGCCCATGTTTGGTTTCTGGGCTACTGTAGAAACATGGCGGTGCAACATGGCAGGCTCCTAGGAAGATGACCCGCTCCCTCTGTAGATATGAAGGCCTCATTCTAAGGTAACAAAACTATTCTTCGTTTCAGGTCATAATTCAATAAGAAACACATAATTATGAATATTACATTCCATTTCTGCCAATAGATCCCCCTGTATCCTACACACTGGTTCTTAAGGAGTACCTCCCTATACCACATGTGCATAAATTATTTTTCCGTGGGGGGACCTGAAGATAGTTTCAGTTCTGAACAGACCTAAGAATAATTAAACCTGATCCAGAATGTGGAGGATGAAAATCAGTTGCTATTGCATAAAGTGACTAGAATCACTGTTACCATTAGTTAACAGCAGCTTAGCCTTTGTTCACATGGCTAAGGAAGCACTTCCCGAAAAGCTGTGATAAAACCTGTTGAAAATGATATTTTTAGAATGGATTAGACCACAAAAGCTAAGTTGGATTCTTGTTTGCTCATGACTCATGGTGAAAAAACAGATAAAAATCTGTTCAACTTTATGCAATCCCTGGCTGTATCCTCCCAGTTGGCCGTGCTGAGCCAGTAGAGGATTGTGGGAGAATGACAGAGAATTACAGCGGTTTGGTAGCTTGTGGGATTGCAGCAGCGATATGGTTTCCTGGAAGTTATAATACTGTGTAACGCACTCACTGGCAGTGCATCACAAGTCGTTTAGATAAGTTTCTCTTTGCAGGCCTCCAAGAGCACACATACTTTTTCACACACACACACACACACACGCACACACACACACATAAACACAATCCAGATACATACCCACCTGCCTTTAGCCCTTGTTTTCCGTCATGTTGCGGCGCTCATCAGCAGGTGTGTGTTCCAGGGTGAAATGATGTTTCTGCCCTGGTTGACATGGGAGAGCTATCTGTGTAATAGAATTATCTGGAGAGGCCACTCAAAATTAACATAATATGGACTCAAAATGTAAATTGTCTTTCTGTGAAATGTAATGTGCATGCGAATCTGCTCTCTTGCTCCTCTGTCTTATCATCCCCCCTTGCTCTCTCCCTCATGCACACACGTTCTCTTATTTCCTGTTTCTGTGAACTGATAAAAATCCTCCGTGTTGATGTGGGCACACACACTTCCACACATTTTGGGTGCAAATACTTGAGAGGTATGCGTTCCGCTGACACGTGCGAAGCTAAATGCCAACGTACCATTTAAGAGAGAAAGGGCAGCGGCACATCCAACCTTTGTAGTGTGTCATTCAGCGGTGTTCACAGCCGTTCACATATAAAAATGAGGTCTCCTCTGTCCCAGGGAGCACCAGATACCTTTCACCCCGTCAGGCAAAGGAGGAGAGGGGATGTTAACAATCACTCAGACTGTCGAATGGAGAGACAAACAAGAACAGAAAGGAATCTTTCTTTTCTTTTTTCTTTCTTTTTGGTTAGCCTAGAATTTAATTTAATCATCTAGATATGTTGAAAAACATTCTCTACCGCAAAGTCATTGTCTATATTTATTTCACCAGCAATGCCATCCCTCATTTTTTCCCTGTTTCCTGCTTTCTTGCCTCCTCCCTTCCTTCATTCCATCCTTCCTGTCACGCTGTGATGATGAGCACTTTCAGAGTGTTCAGGTATTGCATTTAGCCATTCAGAGAGTTTGATAAAGCTAAAATCTTCCCCCAGCCTTGGAATTATACGGCAAAGGGAAAAGGCCACCTCTTTGTCACTAAATGCCTCTCCCATTCATTCACATGACAGCAAAGTAGTATGTCTTTTCCCACGGTAAAATGCCAGATTTGAAAGCCCTACATTCGATTAATGTTTAGAGTAAGGCTGCGTGCCATCTGTAATCCAGTATTTTACAGTCAAATAAGAGCCTCTCTCATTTGGTAGACTGGAAGGCGTTTCTGCAGCGAGTTTGACCCAGGAAGATTTTCACTATCTACAGTCGCATCACCTCTAATGCATAGATGCATCTGGACTCCTCTTGACTATTGACAGGGAAGAGCTTGCATCTAGATTTTCTGAATACTCTTGCTTAAAAGGTTAGCATATGTGTTTTCTATGGAATTATTAAAAAAAAAAAAAAAAAAAGAGAGAGAGAGACATCTTGTGATGGGCTCAGACCAGCCTTGACACCCATCAACATGTTGATCTTCTGTTTGAAAATCAGAAAAATGCTGGATGTAAAAGCCATTCTAATGCCACTATTCAATCATATACGCTGATCTTTTATTGCATACTTTAGTGAGTTTTCCTACCTATTTCTAAATAGTTACTAATATTGAAAACCACACCAATTTTTGACTGATCAGAACTTTTGCAATTAAAATATTTGGCAGTTTAAAAAGACCTAAATGCAGGACAGTCAGACAGGCCGGTCGGAGAAACACAAATAACAAATGGTGATTCCAGTCAAACAAAGCAGGCAGGCAACACAAACTGAGGGAGCAAGCTGGAGCAAAATCCCCCAAAGATGGAAAAATGCAAATAACTAAACTAATAATAACATACCAGTATGACGCAAGGAACACAAGCAGGAACACAGAACACGAGCAACAAACACAGGACAAGGAAACAGACAACCTGACAACTGACAGAGGGACAGGTGAAACTAATCTACAATCACAAGGGCGGGAAAGAGACATAAGCAGGAAGTATTACAAAACATAACAGATGAGGAGAAACTCTTTCAACATAAAACACCAACCAAAAACCGTAATAAAGATAATATGTATGATGTGTGATAACATAAGTATAAGTTATCTTGTATATTACAGCAGATAGCTCCATTACATCATATTTTATTTTCAAAACATGATTTTCAGCATCTGACATTAGTTTGCAGAATTGGTCAAAACATCCAAAAGAGTTCCAGGACATTTTAAAGTGTGAAATAATAGTGGGAGGCCAAGCCGACATTTTCCTCATATGATACACTCACTCATACGTCTGGTACTTTGACACAATAGCAGCTACACAGTTGCAGTTGGTAACAACTTGCTGTTTGCGCTTTCATTCCATAGCATAGTCACCATCACTGGCAATTAGGCTAATGTCACAATAAAATTCAATATGAACTCTAATCCAGGGAATCAATCAATTTAATAGGAAACACAGTTTGAATCTGGTTTCACTTACAGAATATATGGACTACAAGGCAAGCAATGGGGGTAGCCACCTTCAAACAATGCATGGACCCTCCCATATCAGACTAATAGAAATTTTTTCCAGCCTATTTTCAGTATCTGCCATAGTTTATATGGCTAGCGTTCGTCACTAAACGGTATCATTTATTAACAGGTATATTAATTACCATGAACTATGCTAGCTATGTATGAACATTAATATGGGTTAAAATAGCAGGTTAATGTTACCTCCCCACGGCGCTCTCCCAGCCGGAGATACACGAGCCGCCGGTTTCCCTGTTGCCGGAGCCGCCTCTCCTCTTCCTCCAACAAAAAATATATTAAAAAAAACAAAATCACATCCTCTGGCCCCATTATCGTCTGTCGACTGTCTGTTATGTTGCTGTTGTGTCGTCTGTTAAATTTTTGTCACCGTATGTGTGTTTTTCCCGGGTTAGGAGGGAAGAAGTTATGACGTTGTGACGCAATCACGAAATGCTCTGAAGGCTAGACCGTCCCATTTACCGAGAGTTGATGCGGCTGACGGAGGAGCCTCTGAAGCTGTTGCCTCCGGAGACCGCGTAGGCTAGGTCCTCTGAAGGATGCAGCCGCTGAATTGGGACACATCTATCATCTACACAAGACCAACATGACCTGGTAATATTCCATGAAATAAACATGAATGCAGTGTTGTAGGCAAACATTATGTCAGAATGTTTCTCTTACACAAATTATGACAACATCAAAAAACGGGTGTCATGTAGAAAGGTTAATTAGCACTCACTTCAGCAAAGTTGTAAAGTTTTGCTTTAAATATTTTTCTTAGAAGATTTCGGTCATGGAGAAAACTCTACTCACTAAAGAAAACTCCTTGCATGAGTTTTGATTTCAGCCGGTGTTGATTCATAGCTTCTACTTCAACTTCAAAGTTTAACTGTTCCTGTCCTTGAAACCCTTTCATGTTTTTGTGCATTCATGGTTTTGACCAGACTTGAATTTTTGACCTAATATCCTTGGCTTGTACTATGACTGACCAAGCCAGAGGTCTTAAATCTTTCAAAACGTCTGTCATTAAAAAAACAAAGCAGACCAAGACATCTTCCCTGAGTAATACAGGGCTAGTGTAAACAGATTTGCTTTTTGAAACGATTTTATTGAAGAGTGGAGTGACTTGGTGCTAACAGAACCTTTAGAGGCACAATGGCTTTTTAAAGAGAGTTCAGGCTGAGCTGTTTTCAAGTGTTACTACCACCGTGATGAAGGTCAAGGGTTGTTTTTCTCCATTAAGGTGAGTGTGCATACCCCGCTACACCCCCTCAAGCAAACGACTACATCTCTATTTATTTTCTTTACATTTTTCTTTTCTGTCTTTTGCAAGAGCCTTCAAAGACCTTGTGGTTGCACTCCACACATTATTTCTTCCTTTCTCAAAAGCAGTGTGTCCGCTGTTCACTCATGAATAGCTGTTGCTGGTGTGGAAGCCTCTAGCAAACAAACTGAAGACGGCTTCTCTTCTTCTTCTCTAGCCAGAGTGCTTCTGTATTACGGTTTGCACGGGTGGCACAATGCAAGACTGAGATGTGGAAAATCATTCCTTCACTGCAACTTTCTCAATAACATGGCAGACAGTAAGTGACTGCGCTTATAACTCAGTGCTACTCATTGCATGGCTTGCGAGCCTCATGTGGCTTGCCAAGCTTTAAATGGTGGTTTGAATGGCAACTAATAATTATGTGATAACGTATCCAATACACATAAAAAAAACAAAAACAAAAACATATATATGTTACATATGCAGCATGCAACTTTTTTGCATAGCATTTGGGCTTTGCATTGTAGTATTACTACTATTGCAGCCTCTCATGCTAGCTAGCATGATGTACATGGCCAATAAAAACAGATCTATTTCTAATAAAACAAAGACACAAACCATATGGATTGAAATAATGTGGTGTAACAAACAATGAAAATGACTCGAAACATGCAGCAACCGAAAATCAATACAAAGATGCCAGAGAGGGGACTAGCAGACAGTTAGCAGGTCAGCGGCACTTCAGCCGTTGATGTTTTGGAAGAGCTGAGAAGAGAATTTGAATGAAGATTCAATGATGTGAATAAGTACAAGGAGATTTTCAACTTTATTAAAAAGCTCTTCCATGTGGATGTATCCTTTCTCACTTCTGGCTTTCTAATTGTGCCACTTGGAAAAGCCAAATTATAAAGCTGCACTTCTGGAGTTTGGTGTCTGAAGCTGATTTTCCCACTTTGAAACCACTTGCACAAAATGTGGCGTCCTTTGTCAGCACACACACATTAATACCATCCAAAGGAAACAGAGAAACTGGCTCACACCTGAATCCACCCCTGAGTGCCTCACAGGGATTGCAACAGACTCCAGAAAGTGAAAGGAATTCATCCCTGCGTTAGCTCATCCCAGTATCAAGGTTAGCCTGTTTTGAATTAGGATTGTATTGACTGCGTTACATATTGTATGTTATGGGATGAAAAGTCATTAGGAAGATGCGCTTAATGACTGCGGTGGCTTTTGGGGTGGCTTTTTCTCCTATTGACTTTGTCCTACCAGTGTGGCTCTCATGGAAAAATAGTGAAGATCACTAATCTAACACAATGTGTGTTAAGATTAAATACCTTGGATGAGAGCACCACTCGTGTCAACTGTAATGAGTTTGTACCTTCAGTGGTCCATGTTAAATAATGGTTCGAGGGGCTTGAGAGACACATCTATTAGTTCACCTAGAAATCACTGTGCTTCATTGAAATGGCACTTTGTCAAAGGCTTTTCTGCAAATGCATGCACCGAAAGGATCTGATGCTGAGCTGTGCAAGGTAGAATTATGAGTGTCACTCTTGAAAAATATTCAAAAGTCTTCTTCAAAAGAATAAGAAAATCTAATGAAAGAAAATCAGAGGAGGAGCATAATAGCATTGAAGCAAAATGCTTCAAAGTGAATGGAATGGAAATTGAAAAAGAAAGCAAACATTGGAAAGGTGCAACAAAGAAGAAATTTGCTCACTTACCCTGTTTAAAACACATTCAATGAAAATACAACAACTTCTATAACATTAAGTTAAAATACCCATCAACTACTGATAAACGCCTTACCTTCTTGACAAGGAAACTTAAAATAATTTATATCCTTACCAAGTCATAAAATATGTATCATTGCTTTCTTCATCTGTCTGTTAAGGTGAAGGCTTTTGTTCATTCAGACATACAGCAGGTAATTATTACCAGCGTTGGGTACTGTTTCTTTTAGTGCCATTAAAAAGTAACTTGTTACATCACCTACTGAGAAAAGTAACCTGAATAGCTGAATTGTGCTTCCAAAAATGAAACCCGATTGCGACTCCTTGCACATGTTGGTTATGTTGTCCGGAGGGCAAATGGCCTACTATGCACTACATCTACCTTCCAATGTGTTGACTATACCGTCATTGTATAGCCTAGTCTACGGCCCCTTATCTGTAAGTCTGCAGGCTTGTAACAGAAAAAAAAACAGAAGAAATATCCTCTTTATAGCTCTTTATTGATAATTATGTTTGATTAGAAGTAAATAAAGAGTAAAGCTGACGCTCAATGACATACAGCCTAATAAGTTTATGCAACAATGTTTTGCACTTCAACTCCAATGGAAAAAGTTCCATTATTTTAACACATTCTGTGAAGAGGCACCTGCAACCTGTGCTTACCTTACAAAACCATAATCTAACTTACCTTCAACACTGGTTAGACTTTATTCAGATACGACAGCATAGTTTCAGAAGAGGCAAAAATGAATTCTGCCACAGCCATGTTTCATAGTGTTAAGCAAAGGTATTAAAGGTACCTTGTGCAGTTTTGCCCTCTAGTAGTGCTATTGAGCATTATTATTAAAGCTGCTCTCATTTTGTTTGTATCGCTGACACGCATGCAATACAGCCTCTTGCCAATGGTTTCTCACTATTCCGCTCTTAAACAGTTGGTGACAGTAACATCCAAAGAAGTGTAGCACTGGACGAACAAAGGTTAACTGCCAGCTTTGGAAATATTTTATACGGAGGGAAAGGCATTCAACACATTAGATAAACTTCAGGGATTTCGGTCAGAGGCACTGAATGTTAACATAACTATAACAGGGCAGCTTTAAATTAGAGACAGTTTCATGGTGGAGGAGGTGGAGCTATCTCCTGTTGTGTCAGGAATTGAGAGTGCCACTGCCTTGTCTACAAGCTCAAGTTGGGAGAGGATTCTTTAGTTAACTATCTAGTCTATGTCAATGGTTCTTTTCCACTGATTACACTGCGATAAGTCATAAATAGCATTAGGATGCTGATTGATGTACATCTAGTAGTGTTGCTGTGTTTTTTGACTGCCAGCCCATAATGAGCATCGATGTTTGTTTAGCTCCTATGGGATGGAATACTGAATTAATGGTTTGCTTTTGGACAATCTGATAATGTTTGGTGTGGTCAAATAATTAACTGAGTCTATGTTTAAAATAAATCGATAAACGCAATGTTTATGATCTGATCATCACATGAGAGACTTGAATAGATTTTGGTTGCCATGTGCTGATTGCATCCTTTTTATGAGCAGGACAGGGGAGAGGAGAACAGGCAGCGACGACGAGCGCCACAGATAGATGAGACACCAAAAGAGCTGCTGGAGAGGTGAAGAGGAGAGAAACAGATAGACAGATAAGACAGAGTTAACACACTTTGTCACAGTTCAAATTTGTCACAGTTCAAAAAGCGCCCTTGTCACAGCATAGAAGCAGAAGCAATGAGACCAGGGTTGCCCAATTTTCAGAACTGAACAAAGCATTGGCAACACGCAATCTAACGTGACTGCTTTACCAACGTCAAGGCTCCTCTTTTTCTTCATTTTACTCTTGCTGCTGAAAACAGAAATAATAATGAAGCTGAGCGAGAACTCATATTTCACCGATTTTCTTTTTAACACAGTGGCTTATATCTTCTGTTCATTTTAACTTGAATACGGTGCAGTTATCAGGTGAAGATTTCTTGTCTCGGCTAAGCCCCCAATGTTTCCACATCCTAACAACGCCTCTGACTTCCAGGATGATACTGTACATTTAATTCCCACAACATGAAGTTACCATACCGGAAAAAAAGTTAGCTTATGCAATTTGCAACACCTCTAAGGTAAATGTCTTGAGATGTTTTGAGGTCCCTATCTACCATCTCTTCTGTCTTTTGTTATGTATTTTAGAGCTCCTGTAGACCCAGACTCAGCACACTGCAGGACTCATGGGATTCTATGCCTTTTCTGTCTCTTTTTCCACCAATTATGTACTGGACTCAAATCTAAATGCAGTCGGAAGGACGTACAGAAACAAACAAACACTCATTTCGTTCATTTGGCTGAAAAAAATTAATTTTGTGTTTTAAGGATTTCAGTGACTGCACCATTTGTCAAAGGCTTCTGAGGAGTAAGTATGAATAGCTCCAACAATTTCTGCATTAATGATTTTTTGTTTTTACATTTACAGTAAATCTTCAACTGGAATTCCGACATCACTTAAAAGTTAAATTCATCATTTACATGTGTTTTTAAGAGACCTTGTCATGTCAGGCGGTGCAAGCCATGGTCTCTCCCTGGCATTAACAGCCAATCAATATCATTGATCAGCCAAGAAGGAAGACTTCAGGAATTCATTCACTTGCATACATTTCTGGTTTTGACTTAGCAAGATGCTGTCCATACTTGATGAGGTTTTGGCATCACAAGGCCATATCCTAATAATTTCCTTATTCAAAATTAAATATTAAATGGTAATTAGCCACAGGCTTCAATTTCCTTTTATCATTTATATTTTCACGAGGCTTAAAATAAAAAAATTCTTTAAGCATAACTGCCAGTTAAGATTAAACAGTCACACCCCATGTAATGGTTGGATTTTATTCATGTGGTATATTTTAGTTGAAGCTCTTTGTTTGTGTGGACAAAATGTATGCTTCTGTTCAGCTCTTATTGTAAAAGAATGTGATGCTTATGAACTTTTAAATTTTTGTTGTTACTTTTTTAAAAAACACACAAACATGCATTTACAGATTTATGATTCAATGAAACCATATAGCAATTTTCTTTAACATGCTGTATCAATTATATGAAAGCCGGCAATATGATACAAAAGGTATGACGGCCAAGTTACCATTGATATCTCACAATTATGTGTGTTTCATATTGGTCATCTGGTCATGCAGTGAACATGGTTTTCCCACCAGATATAATCAGATTTTCTGACTAGTTGGCTCACCCATGCAATGTAAGACAGCTGCATCACACATTATGCTCAGGTTAAGCTCTGGCCAAGAAGGCTTGTAAGCTTCAGGGTGCGTGCAGGCCTGAATGTCTGAAGGCCTCTCATCAGGTGGCCAATCAAATTACTAAAAGGTAAATAAGCCTTTGGGGATTGGCAGAATGGTAATCCTCTTTGGGACCTGGGGAAACGGTAGCCACCAAGGTTGGACATGTCGTCCTTGATCGCAACCAGAGGGAAATAGTCCTTTCTGCTTTACTTTCCCCAAACTAACCACAGACGTACAGCTAGCAATATATGTTATGGTTTGTAATAATAATGCTATTGTCACTATAGCCTCTGCATAACCTGGTCTTGTGATTATGAATTGACAGGGATTTTGCTGACAAGCTTTATCAGACAAATTCCTCCTACTTTCAGGTCTCACACAACAGATACACTCTCATTTTAATCTATGCAGATGTCTGCAGTGGCTCCATGCAGGCTCATGGTTCCATGGTGTCTTACGGGCGTAACTGCGACTTGAAAGGTTTATTTACACTTCAAGTCTATTTTTTTGACAAGACGTGTGTAAACACAAGGTTGATGCCCAATCAAAAGGCACTGAATAAATATATTTATCTACATTTTGCAACCTCAGTGGAGAAGAGTGTGCTGCTCTCTGGACACGCACGCACAAACACACCACACACCTGGTTTATGTTGGTAATTGTCATTTAGTGTTTATAGTTTTAATTATTAATGAGATGGCTGTTGTGTTTCTTGAAGCCAGCTGAAGTGGATCACAATGTTTTCAAGTTTTGTTGAATGTTATTAAAGGGCTGACGTCATTGTTAGTTGCTGAAGGCTGGATAACTGGCAGTAACGCATTTAGCAATATATTAATTGTAATAATTTTACCATAATCTTGTTGGCAACCTGTTTTATTTCTTTGTTTCTGGGGAAAGGTGATATATTACTGTAAAGCCTTTTGTAACCCCCAACACTGAGTAGAACTAAAAACATTTATGATGGTGCCTCTCCATTTAGGTGTCATTGCTTCTAATTTATCTAACACACACTTGATCTACCACAGATCATGAATCATAAAGATTCACAATCTGTACATCGTACAACACCCTCTATCGTTAGACCCTTGATTCGTATGAGGAAAAACTCCCCAGGATGGACAGACATCATGTATATACTGTGTGTGATGAATGTATCCAGGAGGACATTGAGCAACTTTAAGTGTAACCAGACGGGTAGGACCTCAGCCACATGACCTCCTCTCCACCATGCAAACCTGGAAGAAGATCAGCTACACACTCAGAAGAACAACACTCAAGCCCACCATTCACACAGTAGGACAAAGGAACACACTAACTAATAAGAGGAGAGACAGACAAGGACAGGATGCATACAATGGAGAGACAAGGAATATCCAGATCCCAACATCTGGAATAAGGCAGCCAGGGTAGAGGGAGGACCCAGGATACCCAATGGTCCAGCACAGACAGGCCTGACTGACAGAGAGGACAGGGAGGAGATGGGAAGGACAGAGAGGGAGGAGAGAGAGAGAGAGATAAGCATGAAGTTATCCTTGTGGGACACAGACAGAGGTTCAGAGACATGCAGTGGTTTTCAGAAAATATACGGTATCCTTGTCAGCAGCACAAACATAGATGTTAAGTACTTAATAAAGTAATTGAGACTGAGACACTGGACAGATAATGGCAAAAAGACAACTTTGCAATGATCACATCTGGATGAAACAATGGTGTGAATTAAGATGTCTTCATTAGCCAAGGACAAAAAAGATCTAATTTTAGCGACATTGCGTAGCAGGAAGAAAAGCAGTGTTGGTGATTTCTTTAATACTGATCCAAAGGGGTGGTAGGATCAAGCCAACACCAAAATTCTTGGCTGCCAACATCTGAAAATCACAGATATCGAGGATGACTGTTGCTTGATCAAACTGTTGTCTGTGTTGAGCAGGGCCAATGACCAGCTTCTCAGTTTTTTCAGAATGAAGGAGCAGGAAATTATATGACATCCATTCTGCTCACAGCAGACAAGCAGGCCTCTAATTTAATAATTTAATGGAATCATCTGCCTTTAAAGGCACATACAGCTGAGTATTGGCAGCATAGGAGTATAAATTAATTCCATGACTGCGTGTAATTTGGCCAAGAGGTCAAAGAGAGAAAAGAAGAGGGCCGAGAACAGAGCCCTGAGGTATTCTGTATTTCTTATGAGAAAATGTTGATGTAATACTATTATAGGAAACACACTGTGCTCTTTCAGCTAGGTAAGACTTTAACCATGGTTGGCCTGTGGGATGTCTCTGTATGTGTGATGTATGTCTCCTTTTTGTCCACTTTGTTGACTGTAGTGCTGTCCTGTCACTGTGAATACATTTTAATTGTGACCTGCCAACAGACTGCAGATGAAAATTGACTTAAAGCTAATACTGGTACCATGCATCAAATGTTAATATTTATGCTTAATATTGTCCATGATCCTTTAAAAATGAAATCAGTAAGCCATGCCAATGAGTCAGCACAGAGAGCAGCTGAAGGAAAGGAGCTATTATTAAAGGTGCTCTGGAGTGTACTTGTAAAAACACAAACTTTGTGTTTACATTCAGTTTCTCACCATAACACACTATGTGTATCCTTGAGGTCTGCAAATAAATTGAATGTCTTTTCTTCTTCATACAATATTTGTAAAGCTGATTCCCCCCCCCCCCCAAGATTTTAAATTATTACATCCATGTTTGCTTGTTTGCTCTTCTGTTTTATTGCCTTTGTTGGCACATTCCTTCTCTTTAACATAACTGTTGATCAGCAGAATATCCTGAAACCAACATTCATAAAAACTTTCCTCCATAGCGCTACAAGTGGGACATATAATACACCAAACTGAAATGATCTAGCAAAGAGGAACAACAAGCTGCCTGGCTAGAATACCAGTTACCGTAATGCAAAAGTTAAATGATCTTTGAACTTAAACCAACACCAGTGATGTAAAAATGTCTACTCCTCCGATGCAGTCCAATGTGAAAGTTGAGCTCGGCAGCAGTCCACTATGAAAACTAGCTATTTTACACACACATGCTGAACTCATAAGTAGTCATGTCTGGGTTTCTGTGTAATTCTTCAGGTACATATAGAATATGAAATATGCACAAAATAACTGAAACAAGCTTTTCATCTGCTGGCAGCATGCTGTCGGTGTCAGGGATGTTGGCTGTGATCCAGGGGCATGGCAGGCATCTCAGGTCCACAGACGGCCTCCCAGAAGAGGACCAATAAATCACTGGCTCTGACCTTTGCTGGCATCAGGGACCTTAGTGCCTCCAAATGCTAGAGACGAGAGCAAGATTGAGACTTTGAGAAGGAGTGATGTACTGCAAATGGCTTCGCACCACACACACACACACACACACACACACACACACACAGATACTGTACACACACACACACACACACACCACCTGGGTCACTCACCTCTCCATATACTGGAGCTATCTGTCTCTTTCTGTGTCTCGTGTTGTGCTTTGGGTTTGCTAAGAAATTGTTAAGCTGGACACTGAAAAATACAAGGAGTTTGTTACGGGTTCTGAAACAGTTTGATTTCAATGCTGATGCCTCTATATGACCTACATGAGCGAAGCGAGACCATCATTGTCGATTTCTATATAGTTATTCTTAATACTTGTCAAAAAGTCATGAAATCAGATGAAATGATTTAGGACACGCATACTGGAAGAACCCACGTTTCCATGTTCCCAAGCAAAGTTTAGCTGTGAGTAACACATTAGCCTGTTAAATGGATTTTTCTTTTAAGAATTTTATTTTTGATGCAGTGTTTTGTGGTTATGATATGACAGAGCATAGGCAAAACCATGAGCTAACCTTCATCGGCCCTTCAACAGATGGAGAGAACTGTGGGACTCGAAAGTATTTAACACCAACCCTGAATTGGCCCTCTTCCTCCTAGACAGGTATATTGAAAAGAAAATGTTGATAACTTTAGCTTTCTCACAAAATTATTGTTATTGAGCAGCCAAATCTATTAGTTATAGGCTTACATATATCTTGGTGTATGAAGTTGACTTTGATTCACTATCATCATATTACAGTTATTCATTGTACGCAGCCACAAATAGATGTATTAGCTATGAATCCTGCAAACAGCTGTTCTTAAAAGAGGAAAATAGTATTAAGAATAAATAATAATTGCCTACATTGCAGACACCGTTCTTGGACCTGCAAAGATAAGTGTGGTGCAAAGTTTTCTCAAGCAGATTGTTTGGGGCTCAAGTCCTTTCCATTCATCTCATCTCTCATTCATTCTTGCAGCTTGAAGGGTAACTGAAGGTCCAAAATTTATTCCCAATGAATGATGTCTCACGTCGTGACATATATTTTGGGCCAATTTTTGAAACACTAAATGTCCTCTGAAGTATGAAATGTATCTGTTTTTATGATACAGTTCTCTATCTAACATCCGTCCTCCCTGCCCCTCCGGTGGTGGTGGAAGGTTTCCATATGGGAGCCGTCATGGCCTGGCGGATGCATACTGTCAAGCGGGTGTGTCATGCCCAGCATGGAGCCTGGCTGGGCAAGATGGAAGGTGGGCCAGTCAGCCACGCCACACGGCTGGTGGCCATATTAACCCTCATGTGTCTCTATGTGTGAGTAGTGGGGAGAGCTGTTCTTGTTCTGGTGTTCCTCCATACGGTCGCTGTCTAAACACCCCCCCATCCTCCAGCATACACACGTTAGACCCCCTGTGGAGCAGCAGTGTGTAGATATTCATTCTGCCAGTAAAAGAGGGGGAACAACAAAGGGCCCAGGGAATCTGTAAAAGGCTGGAGAACAGAAAGTGGGCTGGCAGGAATATAGAGGCCATTTAAACACACCCAGTACAGTTTGCATGTAAAGTGCTTTCCTTATCCTTTCCAAAGTAAGAACATGTTAATATGTTTCACAGTGCTGCTTGTGTCATCTTTTTCCTTTCTTTTATATGTCTTTTACTACTGTGAATTGGGATTGAGGCTGAAAATCAAAATGGACAGATCATCTGAAATCTTGCGTTACTTGTGCAAGAATAAATAAAAATAAATGGCTAAAAGCACGAAGAACATCAGAAAAGAAGAAAAAAATAGAGCCCATTATTTGGCAAGGTTGAGCCCATCTTGCCTCCCCCTTACCTGCTGTGATGTTCAGGCTAATGGTGAATGATTAATCACAGGCTGTGGATTTAAATGCACTGATACATCAGGAAAAGTTAAAATGGAGAGTCAAGCGCTACCTGGTGATTTGCAACAGAAGCAAATTCAGAGCTGATAAAATGTTTGAAATGGATGGGAGAGCAAGTCATGACATGTTTCAAAGCCTGCGGTTTTCACTCTGTCTGTCCTTATTCTTACAGTGAAACATCATCAGTCACGGTTCACACTTTGCCAAGAAAGGGCCAACAAATGTCCCGTGTTCTTCCACCACCCATTTCATCAATGATACTATGGGAGCTGACTGTAATATCCCAGCATCCATTTTGCATCAATCAGTGGCAATGGTGGTGAACAACCAAACCCACAAATACACGTTCTAATTGACAATGTGTCAAAATTTTAAGATTTCAAAGATGAGCTTGATTTATCAATTAATATCTAAAGTACACTTGAAAATACGCTCTGACAGATTCAGAGATGTAAGGGTAGTGGGACAAGTTCCAAGTCCCAGCTCCAAGTTGAGCGTTCTTGAGTGTCTTAGCACAACAGGTTTGCCTGCTTTACTCCACATTCATGAGCCACATTCAATTCACTGTTGATGCTGGGAAGCCAAAAAAAATAATGAATAGAGATCAGCTATCACCAGTGAGTGTGTGTGCATTAAAACACAGCATAAGTGGTGGAGAGCAGGAAAGGACTGAGCAGAGGTTTAATCAGTTAAATCTGCCTGTCGCACTGCTCAACACATGTTGGCTGTCATCAAAAGTGAACAAAAGGCAAAAAAAAAAATATTTGGCTGTTTTTTTTTCCCCGGTTAGGCGCTTGAGCATGGTCAAAGATCTTCATTGAAACAACATGGAAATATGTAGCATTTAATGGCATTTCCTGATTTAGCTGGCTTAGTGTGGATGTAGCTAATGAACTAACAAGCTTGCTAACAGTCTGTCAGAATAAATGCCAGTAACTTAAGATTGCTGTTGACATTACATATTTTCCATACGGTTGTCAAATGTCAGCAGGTTTCATAAATCAGTGATGAAAGTGGAGAATGTTTCAGAAGTGCCACTACCAGAGAGCCAGAGAGCATTTGAGTTCTGAGGTCACTTTCCAGTGTTCCTGGCGGGATATGACAGCCAGTTTATCGGACCAGCAGAGCCACACAGTGTCCCTGCACCTGGAACATTTGGCCAATTACTGTAAAGACCAAGCTCAGAAATGCAAAGAACAACGAAGGAGCCTAAAGAAAATGTATGAATAACAAAACAAAAATAAAAACTTCAAAACAAAAGACAGTCAGAGTCAGCAGATATCAATTATTGTATCTTATGAAAGTTTTAGTGTATAAAAGCACCAATAACTGATGATGATTGTCAGCATTAGCCATGTTATGTTGATTAGCCATGGTCGTAATTTCAAGTTCAAGACATTGTGACCTATGACAAAAGAGCATGTCTTCCTGGTAATTACCACTAGCAGAGTGACATGAACGACAGCTTGTATTTACAGCAAATTTGATATGACGTGAATATGACATCAACTGTTCATTAGCTGTAACCTCCATCCCTAATCAATGCATACATGTAGGCTGTGAGAGCTCTTTTAAAAGTCCAAGTTTCATTGAGGTTATTATAGACCTGGATTTCCTTTCACTCCACGTCACTTTCAGATGTTGCTCAACTTGATGGTAACCAATGAGATGCTGTTAATCCAACTTTATCCTTTACTTTCTTTATTTTCACACTGTATTATTCACCGGAAAAGTAAAAAAAAAAACAAAAAAACTGTTAACTATACTATAAGAACTGACCTTTCCTTCACATGCAGCACAGGGCAGATCTGTCAAGATGGCAATCCGAAGAAAAAAAGATGGGGGGGAGCAATCAGAAAATGATGTTAATGCCACATGGAGGATTTGGAGCGGTGACTCATGAGTGCCTCCCCAACGATATCAACCAGCTGTCACCATGGTGCCGACCTTTACCGTGGCCCAGGGTGACCAGCACTTTAGCGTCAACGTAAACTTGACCCCTGACATTTCCACGGCTCAGTGCCACTGCGGGCTTTGTGGGGGAAGCAAAGAGGAAGAGCAATGGATGTGACATGGTGTGTGCACACGAGTGTGTGGAGAGGTTTTAGTGTTAAAACAAGAGGAATGAATTCCTGACAGTAACAGTTTTTGAACTGTGATGATAATAATGAGTCTGATAATTGCAAAGATGATGATGAACATACAGTATGACTTGCACAGACAAACCCAGTTATTGATTGTAATATTGGTGAAGATGGTGCAGATGATCATGTGGGTTTTATATCTAAATGGTAATGAGTGAAATTTTGATGATGTTGAAATTAATTATGAAGAAGATTGTAACAATGGCAGCTGATCAGATGGTTAGAATTACATCAGAGAGGTGGTGTTGACTGTGATGATGAGAACGATAGAGAACAATTTCAATTATTCCGATGATGATGATGATGATGATGATGATGATGATGATAAGGATAAGGAGGATTCAAATTGCTCCAATATAATAATGTTATTCAATAAAAATAATAATAATGAAAATGAGAGTTTAGATGTGTTTAGTGATTCTAATGATGATGATGAATATATGTGATTCATTTCAGTGCTCTCAGTGAGTTTTTCAACAATTGTGATGATAGATGATGATGATGATGATGATGATGATGATGATGATTAGGGATGCAGTTAGGAGTTTGGAGGTACTTTATAATAAGCAATGATGACAAAGTAGAGCGAACTGCAAACTATGCTTTGCTAAACTGTGAAGAGGAGTAGTGAAAAGTAGCGTCTTCAACAAACAATTTGATCAAACATTGAAAGACCCAACACAATGCAGAGTTCAAGGAGTTTGCTGAGGCTAGCAATGGGAAGCACCAACAAAGCAAATGTCCAGAGACATCCAGCAGAAGCTCTTACTCACGACATTGCTCTAGCTGACCAGCCTTTGCCGATAGAACATGATTGCATCATCTTCTTTGTGTACTTGAGCCGAGGTATGAGAGTCCCAGCCATCGCCACAACACCAAAGCTGTATTACCAGTCTCTTGTCGAGCAGAAGCAGGCCTTGGGTCCTAATATGAGCTCTCTCAGCGCTCACCAGTGGACAACAGAATCTGTTCCATCTCCGTTTGAGGAGTTAACCTGAAAAGTGAGCTCCTTTGATACTTCAGCATCAGATGTGATTCCTGCGGTGACCATGCTTCAGAGACATTTCATAATAATAAAAATGGGACCGAAGACACTTTTAGTGATTCTGATTAAGGTGTTGATGATGAATTAGGACGCGCTCAGTGATGAAGATGATGATGATGTTTTGATGACAATTATGGTGATGATGCTCATGATTGTGATGTGGATGATTGGAATTAACAATAACAATGAACATGAAGAAAATGATGAAGATAAAGATGGTGATAATGATAATGATAACAGTGATGTTGTTACGATAGTGATGATGATGTAGATGATGATGATTATTATCACGATGATGATGATTGTGAAAAATCCCGACTGATGAAATATGTCAGCTGGCATTAAAATGAATGAATATAGAAAGACTTTCTCAAACAGAAAATGGCTATGACAGTGAAAATAGAGGGGACAAACATGTCATGAATCCTCCTCCAGTGAAGAGCTAAAGGGTAGAGGTGAGAAGGCAAGGAAGACAGTAAGATAAAGCAGCAATACAAGCAAGGGACAAGCAAGGGAGTGAAGTCAGAAAGGACAGAGAGAGAAAGAACATGAAGTAAGACAGTCAGAAAGAGAGAAAATGGAAGTGATAGTGGGCCCAGGGACGGAGATAAAAGCTGTATTACATGAAATTAATGGTGGTCTTCACAAGCAGTACATGAATCACAGTCTTCCCCTACAGTGAGAGAGAGAGAGAGGAAGACAGAAGCAGACAAAGGAGAACAGAGCTGCCAGCTCACTAACTACAACTGCAAAGGTCTCTGCATTTAGCCAAACTGCATAACATCTCTGACAAAGTGACAGGAGAAGAAGGGGGAAAGAGACATGGAGGGTGAGAGAAGTCATAGTGATGCACAGAAGAGGAGAGTAACTAGATCATTAAATTATTTACCAGATATATTTCATTCAAATTGAATCTTTGTAGTTAATGGATTTGAGACTGTGAAAAACATCCACACACTACTGTTTCAACACGCAAAACAGTGCTAGACTGTGGCCGCTAAATAACATGGATGCTTCACGTCAGTCACACTAATTTAATAGGTAGCTATATTACCAATTTGACAATAAACAGAATTATTGAATCTCCCCTGAGTGTCCGATAATGTTATTAACATAGCAAATGTTCCAATCACTACCTTGCTTCCCACATGAGTCAGTCAACTTGAAGAGTACCAAATGGAGAAATTATTTTTATGGATTTTTATGGAAATATCCATGATTTGTGGTCAGAACTGCATTTTCTTTGTGTTGTTTGCAATTGTCATAGTAGCTACCTTGCTCATTCTCCAGCTACATCCATACTTTTTGTTGTAAAAAACAATACCGCTGTTGTTTATCGACATTACGACTAAAAATGGCAAGAACTGTCCGACAAGCAGTGATATGCTAATTAACCATCCAACAATGGACAAATTTGCCCCTTGTGGACACTGAGGGAAAAACACCCACTATAACTGTCATCTACCGGTGCCCTCTGGCCTCAGGTGGCAGTAATGAGCCCATCATGGCACTACAATGAGAAGATGTCTCATGAAGCAACACAAAAATGATCTATATATATTTCAAGCCAGCATATTTCTGTACAAACTCAACAGGAAACGCTTCAGCACACTAGGGTCAGTGACCAGTGATGGATTACATCACATACTCTACACGTGCACACATACACAATGAATGCTTTCCGCTACAGGGGACTCCCACTAGAGGCATAAACATTGTATTTATGTAAATACAGTGGAAACATACATTGCTGCACATGCACCTCCACATAACAGCACACTTACACTTCAGATCCCCCCACACTGCTGTGCCGGGTCAGGAAGACGTGAGTGTTTTTTTTTTTTTCTCCTCCACACTCTCCCTTGTTCTCTCGACTCTGTTCAGGCCTGTTCTTCTGTGAATAAATCTATGTAATTTGAAAGTGACAAGGAGGAGATTTATGAAAGTATAAGTGCCCGTTTCTAGTGGAATTTATAGTGCAGAGCAAGGGATATGCAGATGAGAGTGCAAAGGGTGTTGCAGGTACTGGCCCATGTGTTTGCATGTGGGTGTGTCTCGGTGTGTGTGTGTGTGTGTGTGTATGTGTGTGTGTGTGTGTGTGTGTGTGTGTGTGTGTGTGTGTGTGTGTGTGTGTAAATATATATACGAGTGTGGTATGACAAAGGGGCCTATAAACACTTCGTAATCTTTCAAGTGTTATTATACATGGCCTAGTAGTGGCCAAGCTGTAGCTCTGCAGATGTTCAAGGAGAGGGCTGGTGGTTTGAAACCCTCATGCAGTTCAAGCCATCAGACTGCAAAAACTAAATAAAAAATGGAATCTCTTTCCTCAACTCTGATCAGTGAGGAAACCCCCAGCAAGGAGCAGCTCAGAAGGTTACCTGCTATGATCACAAAGCCAACAACACGCCAAAATCCTGTTACATATCATTCAAAACTGTCAGGACATGAGCTCTGCTCCCAGATTTTCTTCAGCATCAAGCAGTCAGCAAGTAAGGATGAGGAAGTACGGCCACAGGCCACCTCACCTTGTCAACTTGCTGTGTCCTGTCAGCAGTCCTACTTTGGTGCTGAGCACACTGGACTCGTACCACCTGTCAGCACTGTGCATTAATACCTGCAAAGGAGCTCCAACCATTGTCGGAAGGTGGGCTGACCAGACAAACTAATCTTCAGCAGTGACTTCTCAGACATCCAAGCTCCCTCCATCTTGTGCACTTCTCCCAGTTCTGCCATCTCCCCATTGGTAGACCTGGAGCGTGATTACAAGAAAGGAGCTCTGCATCTGCGGCTTTCCCCATCCCCCACCGTGGTCAGGAGCTCAGCCACAGCAGCTCTCTCCTTCTCTGTGTCAGTCAGCCAGCTGTATGCTGGACACCAAAGGACTTTTCTATGACTGGCTGATGATCATCAGGAAGGCAGCAGATGTTAATGCCAGCAGAACAACCTGCACCAGCTTGTAGCCTCTTCAGTAGGAAAGTTTATGACTAGGAGGTGTTGCTGTGGCTTTGCTTCATGGAACTCCAGCTCCTCAAATATTATTGAGTCTGGAAAACTGGACATTCAGGTTTCATAGGAGTCCATAGGAAAATATTTTCCCTCTGCCCCACTGCTAGAGCAAAACCTAGCTACCATAGCTCTTCCCAAGGCAACCTTCTTCTGCCACTCACCCTGGTACTATGATGGGAAGGCTATAAAGGCTGTCCTGACTCTAGCCACAGCTGTTATGGGGGCTACATCCAGAATTATGGCGTGGTAGACTATGATGCAGAGAAATATCTGGATCCACATGCCTCAGATTCCCCCTTTCAGCAGAGCTGCTGGATGATTCCATCTCCCCCAGTTGGCTGTCTGAACCACTCCTCCAGGGTGTCAAAGCTCACTCACCTCCTCCTGTGGTCAAGCCAGTGTCGGTGACAGGATGCAGGGAACGTGAGTAAAGGAAACACCTCTTCAGGGCCAACCGCTTTTCCTTAAAGAGCAGTTTCCTCTCAACCAGGCCACTTATGGTCCCACCAAGCATTTTGACACCTCCTTCACACAGACACACTCCCCACACAAAACAGATACTTGCCACCACACACACACACACACACACACACACACACACACACACACACACACACACACACACACACACACAAACAGTGCAGCAGACGCATCCTGAATACTTCCTCAGATTTTCATGATTAGCAAATCCTTCCTTGAAATTAATATGCCTCACTGACCATGAAAAGACATCTCCAACCTCCAACTTTTCAGGCTGAGTTAGTGGTGATATCTCAGCACAACCTATTTCAGACTCAGGGTTTGAACACTGGTCTGAGTGCTGACTTTGTCTTACACTTTCAGTGCCTTGGCCAGCATGGGTCTTTTTGAGATGGCCTTCCCATGGTCAGTGATGAGCGAGCAATAGTTTGACACAGCAGCGGAGAAGGCCATGAGCTGACTTCAAACTGATTTTTTGTCACTGTTTAATAGGTACATTATGAAGCAGTTTTTCCACATGACAATCAGACGTGCTGGAATGTGCATGACCCAGTGACTGATTCACTTCCACTGACCTGAGAAATATTTAATTCCACATCCCTGTCATTCACCAGGCACAGAATATTCCAACACTTCCCCTTCCAAGGAGTACAATACCAGTACCAATCGGCTATCATTTAGCTATTCTTTGGCTCCACACACTTTCCCCATGAAAATTGACATGGCAGTGATCATGGTTTTGTTCAACTAAGACCACCTAATTCTTGTGCCCCACTCCCATGAGAATGCTGCATTCCACACAGCGGTGGTTGAACAGCACCTGCAAATACTGGGTTTCACTGTAACTGGCAAGAGCTCCCTGCACCCCACCCAGTCTTTACTTTATCTGGGTGTGGAAATGAACTCGCTCACCATGAGAGCAAAGTTGTGCCCAGCCAGACCAGATATGCTTAAGTCTTTGCATCGTAAATCACACCTCACAGAGCGGAGAAGGAACTGTCAGCGATGCATCTGCTGGCTATGAGGCCCGCAAATTCGTCATTTACACGTAAAGTCCAAACAAACTCCTTTCGTTCCAGAACTATTTCCCTCATGCCATTCATCCCCTTGAACTATCTTATTGACTCTGCTCAGTGCGCATTGTTTCAGTATGTTTCACGGTCAGCAAGCAACAAGCAGCCACAGCCGATGTTGCAGAGGGCACTACAAGATGCAGCTCTGCCAAAACAGTGTCGGTCTCATTGGCTGTGAGATGCCATCACTGGACACGCATTTGCCAAGTGCCAGAGACACTTTGTTCCTTATCTATTTGATGTGTAAATCTGCAATTGTTTGCTAACAAGTTTGCTATTATGTCAGGGATATGTGTCTGCTTTATCCACGGTTTCAGAGAGAAAATGATATTCCCATCAGTAAATTAACAAGCCTAACAGCATACCTGTATTTTTGTAAGTTAGCCTAACGAGAGAAACTGCAAAACATAAATGTGGTGTTAATGGGAAAATAAAAAAAACTAATAGTAGCCCATTGTGTGTTTTGGTTTATGTGTTGGCAACCTACAGGCAGGACTCTTAGAGTATATATTAAAATAAATAAACAAATAAATAAAATGCATGCTCTTGGCTATAGTTCACTTAGTTAGCTAACAGCCTCCCACAACTAGCCTTCCTGCATCTATGGTGGAAAATGTGGCATTGATTTGTGAGACCATAGCTCAGCAGGACAAGAATGGGTGAGAACAAGGCCACAGAAAAGTTATTGCTATTGCCTGTAAATTAAGCAAACCAAACTATTACCACTTTTGCAGTCGTATAATTATATGCATGACTAGGAAGTATAGCTTCACATTTGACAAGCTAGGTCTAGAAAAAAAACTTGAATTAATCAGTAAATTGTGAACCCAGATGTGTTTAGTGGCTGCAAGGCATGCTGGGGTTGATGTACAGAATACCACTCCAGAAGCCAGGCATTAACAGTCAATCATCTGACAATCTGCACAATAAAATAAACTCAGCAGTGGTGGTGGAGTGTCACACACACACAGCCGAGCAGCACTCACAGACGTTATATTAAGGCCTATCTTTAAACATAATAACCGTGCCTTTTATTTGAGTCATTAAACACACAAACTTCCAATGTCATTTAAAACTGGCTCTAATCACATTCATCTGTTTAAACAGGGGCGTGTAGAGACAGAGTGAGAGGGGATGAAAGACACGCAGAGTGAAAGAGAGACTGTGGTGAGAGGGCTAATGAAAGAGTTGGCAGTGTTTACTCAAGCTGTGGAAAGTAGGCACGAGGACAGAGAAACAATGATAGAAGGACTAGGGAGGATGGATAGCAGCAAAATGCTGGTACCTATGTATACATAAAAAGACCAAATTCTCAAACAGAGCCCCTGGCCTTTATTCATTTCAGCTGCACAGACACTCAGGTTTTTATTTGAAACAGGCTCATTTTAGTGACCACCCTTCCTGTTTCATATATTTAAACATTATTTAGTAATTTGCTCTAATCTGTTTTAATTTGCTGTTTGCTGTCAGCATAAATGCAACATGTCCTTCATGTGAACCTGTTGTCTTAATAAATTCAAGATAATGTACATTTCCACTGCACTAAAAGGTCACTTCACCGATTTTACATGTTGATAATCTGGTTAATTTTCATGGAAAGTGCTACTCATTCTGCTTTGAGTTATGTCTGCAGTCTCTATACAGTTGGCTCTGTAGTGAGATGTCCAATTACAACTTTCCACTAACTTAAATTTATTTATGTTTTGCTGTTCAGCCTTTTAGTCTGTTTGCATCTGTGCATTTGAGTGTGTGTGCAACACTTTGCACGTGCACACTGAGCTTATGTAGGTGTATTTCTGGACAAGGAAGTAAGAGAGAGCAGGTTGGGGCATATTGTAATTACTCGCTGCATTAAAATCGCTGTGTTATGGATCACAGGGGGAATGGTGACGTTTGAACGGCCAACGGTCGTCTCCTTCAGCGGTCATTACTCAGCGGTCATGTGACAGAAAAAATCCAGAATACAGCTTAGACAGGGCAGCGTAAAGGGGAATGGAGTTTGTATGTTTGTATGATTACTGGCCAAAGATTCAATATCTCAAATATATCTATTTTTATTACAAAGACCGGGAAAGAAAAGCCTCTCCTGAGAGCGCTAAAACAGACCTACCTTATTTGCATCAGTATTAATTACTGGAACACTAACCAACAGTTGCCAATAATCTAATTAACAATAAAAAAAAATAAAAATCCTAATTCCAAATTACATCTAAACATGAGTTTTAATTGAAACCAGCCCCCAGTTGAAGAGTGACCAGTATTTCTGCTATTGTGAAGACATCTGGTTCTCATAATTGTACAATAAGAATACCACGCATACAAAAAGAACAAAATACCTTGAATAACAGCACTGCTGGGGCGTGGGGAGACGGAATATCAGTTAACTGGAGCTGAAAATAGGTGTCTGTATGTTTGTTTGTGTCCTTTCTTTCTGTCTTCCTTCTTTTCCCCTGCCAACACTTCTCTTTGTCTCACACTGGCCATTTGAGGAGAGCTTTGCTCTGACCTTCTGCTGTGGAGAGTGATGACAAGGACGGCACAGCTGACCTTGACATTCAGCATGCTAAATGGCTTCTTCCACAGCCAGTCAGCAAACACAGACAGGCAGGCAGGCAGGCAGGCAGGCAGGTGGGGAGACAGTCACCAGTGTAGCTGGACGATGGCTGTGTTTCTGTTGGAGTAGGATGGACACTGACAGAGATGCTATAAAGGAGAGAAGGAAGGACTCTAGCTAGAGGTTTTAATACCGCCATGGGGGAAGTTTTAATAGGATCTTTTAGTTTATTGGTATGCAGAGGTTATGCGCACAGTCAATGCAGTGATAACTACCGTAAGATGGAAGTTCCATCCTTGTTCCTTCCATATACTCTCTGTTCTGAACAGAGAGCAGTAATGAAGTTTCCTTCAGTGTTTCTGACCTGTAGATACTGTTATAGAAGTGCTTAGCATGGCTCAGTAATAAGAAAAGAAAGTTTAATATGGGAATAAACAAAGTCACCTGGTAAATGTAAGTGTTGTGAAACAGCGTGGAGTTACAAAGATCCTCTGCGAGTAGCTCAACATCATCCACGAGCGTCACAGCAGTAAGCCTGTAGCAAAACCTTGAATGGAAAGACAACATTGTTATTGTGAAAATAGGACAATGAATTGACTGTGTAATTGCATGTCCATGTCAAACTCAGGAAATATTCATACTCAAATTTTGCTTGAGTTATCAGTTTACACAACAGAATTACTATTAAATTAAAATAGTTTTTAGTTTATATCATCATATCATATCAATCATAAACTGTAAAATTGTGTAATTTATTAGTTTATTGAATGAATCTGTGTCGTAAGGGAAGCTGAAAAGTTGTAAAATCATCAGAAGAAGGATTATTGTAAACTGTGAGAACAAGTTGTGTAAATGAAGAGACAAGACAGAGATAAATTCTGTTTACAGAAGACAGAGAACAATCTGCTGAATGAACACAGCAGACATCTCTCCTCTCTGCTTTTCCTAACAGGACATAACATCTGTTCACTGGTAACTCGTGCTGGAGGCCTGTAACACTTAACTCGCCTCAAAGCGAACACGTTTCAGGAGCTAAGGATAATACCAGAAGTTGCCTCTCACACAGCAAAGTGTGGCATTGTTGGTGGTACTGACTCACTGTCCCTTGTCCCTAATGAGAGACGACAGTGTCGGGTGAAAACACCGCTAACCTTTCTGCTTGTTTACACTCTCCGCTGACAGGACCCAAGGATGGGCCGGAACGAGGGATGAGAGAAGGCGGAAGATGGAAACGAGGAGGTGACCTCTCCAAAGTTTACTCAGCAGCCCCCCCAAGTCCCCTCGAGAGTCGGCGCCTGGGCCTTAATGAGGGACCCGGTGGAATTGTTGGGACGTCGCCTCAAAGAGCGCTGGGATGTTGAGACTGGCCAGGCGAGGCGAGGGGAGGGGGAAGAAGAGTGCGTGTGTTTGTGTGTGTCTGGCTTTTGTCTTCGTTACTGGAGCAGCTTTTGGAAGGTAAAGCGCCCTGGGAGAGCAGCCATGTGTGGAAGATGTTTGTGAAAGTTATCTTTTCTTAGATGCTGGTTGAGGCTTGCTTTGTTTTATCTCAGGTCTCCTCTCTCATACTTTATGTGTGCAGCAGCACAGCATTCAATGAAAAATATGTTCCCAAGTCATATTTGTCCTCTTTTGCTATATGCAGTGAATCCTTTAAAAGCCCTCAATCTTAACTTTTAGAAACATGCAGACACATTTCAGCTCAACAGCAGTCAACAAAACTACCTTTTAATTGCAGGAAACAGTTTGCCACAAATTGAAAATGATGACACCTCTGCGCTTCAGTGTCTCTGACAGACAGCATGCTACATAATGGCTGACATCTTTAAAGGTCCAAGTTACGAGTTTGTCTGGCTGTTTCTGAACATTCCTGACTCAACATAATCCCATCCTTTTTGCCTCACGGACTCTATGTTTTGTGGAAATTGTACAAGCCTTATCAAGCCGTGATTTTTCCAACATTTTATTGTCACAAAATCTTGATTATTTTTGACTAACTAATCTTCACACAGTTACACATCCTTGTTTCCTCCGCAGTTGGAGTTTGTTCCATCTCACAGTCTTCATAAAAAGCCTAGAGAAAGTCCATCTGCCACGGAAGACGGGGTGTGTATGTGTGTGTGTGTGTGTGTGTGTGTGCGTGTGTGTGCTTGGTCTATTTTTTGATCGTTCTGTCTATTGTTATTTTCAAGGTGTCTAAATTTTGGTGACAGAAATTTGGTTTTACTGCACAACAATGTGGAGTTTGTGTCATGAATTGCAGTCCTAAATTCTTGAGGACATCACAGGATAACGTCATCTATGAAACAAACACAAAAACCTTCTCAGGTCATAAAGATTCATGTAAGCATGAAATTGTGGTAAACTGCAAATAAAAAGACGAGCGTATGGGCTTTCAGTGGTAAAATATTTATGTACTCTTTTTGAATTTTGTCTTTATTTGTAACAATTGTGTCTTCCCGCTGCCAAACCTCCTCCTTCAATCTGTCTTGGGACACTCAGACTGTCTGCTGAGTCAATGACTGGAGGAACTGGAAAAGCATTTAGTTGAAATGGCCTGAAGGACCACAGAATGAATATTTCCATTTTTCCTTCTGCTCTGACAGAAAATCCTCCACAATAAGCATGTTCATGCTCTCAAGGAAAGAAAGGGAGAAAAAAGACGCCTTTCAGGAGATACCTTGGGTTTCAAATGTTCTTCTGGTTTGTTTTGCAAGGTTTTTGTAGCAATAGGAGTCAAACAAATACCTGCCTTCTTGAAAAGTTTCTCTCTAAAGTGAGTTAACATTTTTAAAAAGAATATGTCTCTGTGTGGAGGCTTGTGTGTTGATTGATGGTACAAAATTAAAGGATAGCAGGTAGTGACAGTCGGTTGACAAAATGCAAACACTTTCGCAGACTGGATTTTGGCTTTTCAGTAGATTCAATGTGTTCTGAATAGTTTTTTTTTTTTTTTTTTTCAAAAGAAAAATAAAGGCTTTTTAGAACAGAACCTTTCATTTGTCCTTCAGATAGTACTGACTGAATTGCCACTGACCTCGGCAGGTTTTTGCACACTGAAGGCAAAGAGGTAAGTGAGAAAAGTAAACTCTTAAATTTAAAAAATACCATTTTACATTTATTTATTTCAAACGGGTGAGAAGGACAATGTCACAGATAAAAGTGCTGCAATATAAAACTTGAGATATAGAACTGATCCCGTCAGCGTGTCAGGAAGGGTTAACAATTGCTGTAGTGCCAGGGTCTATGTGTGTGTGTGTGTGTGTGTGTGTGTGTGAGGAGCCTTCAGCAGCTAAATATGACTCATGGTTTTATAAGGCTCTCTGTATGCATCTGATGGGCATCTGAAACCATGAACCCAGCTGAACTGTACATTTCCTTAATTGCTCCAGTCCTTGTAGCAGGGTAATTGCAGAGTTCTCGCTCTCTTTTAACTTAGCCTGCATGTATCTGAAGAGTCTGCCTTTCCCTCACGCCACTTCAGACCCCACTAAAGCGGGCTGGTGGAGAGAAAAGAAAGAGAGAGGGAGTACATTATTGAGAAGAGATAAAGGGAGGAGTGAAACGAAGGCTATCGTAATGGATGATGGGGGTTTGAGCTGATTGGACGTGAAGACAGGTGAGAATCACTTTTATATTCAGTATCAAGGTGCTGATAGAGGTCTGGTTGAGTGACAAAACAAAGCACATTTAATCATACACACTGGCATACACGTCGAACAGAAAAACACTCTAGGAAACACTAGAGGTGCAACAGAACACAATGATCTGGGATTCGATAGTTGCCTGAGTTATTATGGTTTGCTGTGTTTTCAGACCTTTCTCTTATAATGGGTTTCAGGTCATTGTTTAGCTGACCAGCCACCCACTTTGCTGTTTTGGTTCACTGTCACCACTATGTAGAAGTTTTAAAGCTAACTGATGCTCGTTGGCCAAAAACACACACTTTACAGAACGTTACATAAGTGGTTTTAATTGCTTAGCGACAAGCTGAAGTGTGTTTCCTTCTTATAAGCCAGCTGTCTGACCTTCTGTGGCTCTGGATGAGCTTTATCAAATCTGAATAAATATCCAGCGATGACGTCATCAGAGTTATGGTGGTCTGGACTTGGGGCCTTTAAGTGTTTAACACAAAGGCTGTATTACAAACTGGGGTGTGGAGTCTGAGGGAGGCAAGCATTTACATGACATACGTGGTCTGACAATTTACTACATTTAACTCAAATATTAAATAGTAGTATCAAGGGTGAATGGTTCATTTTAAAGTGTTATAGCCAATCTTGACCATTTGGGAAAAGAAAGGATTTCTTTTTCATTCCTAATTAGCTTTTGAATCATTATGCAAAGTGTTAACGCATCTTGCTCCTACCAGGTCAACAGGTCCTTGTTCATGTATTTATGCTCTGTGCATTAATTGTTGCATTCTGAGGATTTCTACACTACCCACTGCAACAGCCAGCTAATGAAGAATCAATGTGTAGGACAATTTCTGTCTGTCACAGCCTGCTTTTAATCCAAACCCACAATGAATAAGCAACACTTTTTTTCCATTAGCCACTGTCCTGATCTTCAACTTGCCATAACATAGAACCAAAAACAGTGAGGTAATGTGACCTATTTACCTGGAATTTGACATTTGGACATTTGATGCCATTTTGTGACCATTCATGCCACTGATGCTACAGAGTCCTACATCCTATAAAGTTTATTGTTCACATTAATAGAACAGTGCGGATATCTGGGTTAATGCCTAGAGGTCATGTTGTATCCTGACCTTGAAATGCAACTGCTGTGTGTGTGCGTGCCCGTGTTTATGCGTGTGTGTGCCATCGATGGCAGCATCTGCGTCTTAGTGTGTGACTCTCCAGCATTGAGACTGAGGCCCATCAGGCTGTGCTCACATGCAATTCAGATGAGCTCTGCAAATCCAGCATGAAATTAAATTTACGACTTGGACCACAACACACACACGCGCACACACACACACACACACGCACACTCTCCCCTCTGATGGCTGCCGTGATAACACATGGCCCTGGGTGGATGTGTGTGTGTTTATGCTCCAAACTAACACATTTATTAAGTGGCTTTGCAGTATGCATCAATATGTTAACATGGTGTGCTGCATTGTTGCTATGATTCATATTTGCTTTAACGGTGTGACGTGTGGCCTGATCATGGATTCATGATTCAGTTCAATGACAAGTTGGATATTACACTGATATGATTTTGTATGTATTTCCTGCGTCTGTGTGTCCGTGTGTGTGTGCAGTTGCATGTCATTCGCCTCCATATTTCTGCATGTTATGTGTATTGCCCCGCCCTGCCCTTCTGAATAATAGAACATTTCCAACAATAACAATAATACTAATGGCTACCAGCATTACACCACAATCATGGCCACATCCATAACAACTGCTACACACACGTACACACACACAAACACACACACTTCAATCAACACCAAGTCTGGCCCAATCATGTCAGCCCAAGCTCTCTCCATTTGCATAAAACAATTACCCTGGGCGGACTCAGGGTTCAATGTCGTCTAGACGACATGTTTCACCGTGGTGTCATCAAGCCGTGTGTATGTCTGTGTGTCTTTGTGAGTGTGTGGGAGTGGGGGGACACACTAGGTTGGTTGTAAATTAGCTAGGGTATGGTTGCTCGGGCACTGGCCACATCACATCACCCTGAGGCGCATGGGGCTTGGACGGATTTATTCACATAGATAACAGACACACACACACACACACACACACACACACACACGCATATGCAAATGAGGCAGCCTGGACACACACACACACACACACACACACACACACACACACACACACACACTGTGATGTGGAGGAGTTAGGGAAGAACCAATATTCATATGGGGCACAGGGCAGAAAGGAGGCAGGGAAATAGGATTGTGTATGGGAGTGAAGTGTGTGTGTGTTTTCGTACACACATGTTTGTAGATCTCTTTTTTCTCCTTTTCTCTCCATCTCCCTCTCTCTACTAAGCTTTCACCACCCCATTATTTTCTGCTACTGAGCCTCTGCGATCAATACACGCAACACACCAGGCATCTGATAGAGAGAGAGAGAGAGAGAGAGAGAGAGAGAGAGAGAGAGGGCTGGCTCCCGCTCTCCCCCGCCTCCCCTCTGACCGACCAGAGGCCACGCAGAAATAAAAGGAAAAGAATGAAGGAGCGATAATAAACGACAAGACAAGCCTTTGTTTATTTGCTCCTGAACTGCCTTTTTATATGAGGGTCACCATTCAAGAGCAATTAGGAGAGGAGAGCGCAGAGAAAGACTGTGTGTACAGTACGTGTGGATACATGAGTGTCTGTGTGTCCTACTGAGCAGCCTACTGAGACACACACACACGTACATAGGCTGCTCAGAAGGTGTACCCTTTATCCAATCAGATAGCTCGTATAATTCTCTCTATTTAGGAAGCTAATTTCATTTTTTTCCTCAATCTGCTCACTGATTTGGTCCATTACTGATTACTCTAACATCAGTGTATTACCTGTGTGGTAAGACAGGATACGGTAAGATAAGAGATTTACTTTAATGATCCCATGCAGGGAAATTCAAGTATTGCAACAGAAGAAGGAAGTGCATGAAGAGATGCATAGATAAGTAACTTTAAAAAAAATCACTACACTATATAGATGAAAAAGCACCATCCCCCTGCAAGCCTTCAGGTTCTTTGATGGACACAATGGAGAGACGTAGTCAGGCTTTTCACCATAGTGCTTTACAGGTAATAACTAAAGTTTTATGTTTAATCATAAATGCCACAGGTGGCTGGTGGAAAGAGGCCAACACTGGAGTAATGTGCTCACTTCTTTGTTAGATAAAGTACAAAACATCAGATTCTATACTAATTTAAGCATGCATATAATTATGGTTCTGAGATTTTGCCCACATGGTGAGTGGACTGGCTGAGGAGAGGAACAGGGCTCGCTTTAAATTATATTTAGGCTTGTAAGCTGTTTCTTACAATATCGTTTCCAAAAGTTTTTGCTCATTTAGTTAAATGGGGTTAAAGTAATGAATATAATTGAGTACTGAATATTTTTATGGAGTATTTTATATAGAATATGAAATAATGAGAGAGATATAGGATCGTGGGTCATAAATCTGTACATACAGTAGATTCAAATTGATTAGGATTTGGCCCAGAAAACTGCATCCATGTTGGTAGATTTGACTTTGTACAGAATTACATTACTACTCATACTTGCATTCTGACATCTTACAAACAAAAAATTTCTTTTTCATTATGTCACTGGAGTCACATTTAAGGATGGAAGAGCACAGTATGAACACTGCAACTCCTCTATATGATGCTCAAAGACCTCTAGATAGTCCCAAGACCCCAATTTGGGAGGCAGTTATAGATCATGTACCAGTCATATAAACATGACGGTGAAAAATCAAAAAATTCCAAACTCTATAGGTTTCATGAACCTCTGAATGAGTGTGTGTGCGTGTGTCCATGTTTGTACCCATGAACATCTTCCAGCCTCTGCCTGTAAAGCCTGAAAATCGACCTTGTTTGTGTTATGTGTTGTACAGGCCCTGTACAGAACCTGACCTGTTTCACCCCGGCCATGACCCACCAGCCTGTTCAATCTGCACACACACACGTACACACACACACACACACACACACACACACAAAACTTACTAGGGCATCAAGTGTTCTTCTTACTGCCTATTTTAATTATCTGCATGGCTTCGTTATCAGAATTTCAGAGCTATACACACACTTTTTAGTGATATTGATGATTATGTAACAAAATATGACTCAAATGTTGAAAATGTTGTATTTCTTTTCTGAAAATAGGCATTGATAAAAAGAAAGGGAGAGGAGAAGTGGGAGGAGGGAGGGGTTGGGGAAAGGAGGGGAGGGGGGTAATTATCGCTGGCAAAGGGGGTGCCATGCTCTGAATGGAGAGTGACAGGGGCACGGGATGACAAGCCCTTGCCCTTCACACACACGCACACATGCACACACACACACACACCCGCACACACACACACACACACACGCACAATAACAGCAAGAGAGAAAGACAGAACAGCAGAGAGAGGGCAGTGGAGGGAGGGAGGGGCTCTGAGAACCCCGACCCAGACTGGAGGATTAATGATGAATAAAAAAGAAAGGAGTGCACACAAAGGAGAGAGAGAGAGAGAG
>JBBMOE010000013.1:13040471-13042971 GCA_037975065.1 Chaetodon trifasciatus
CACACACACACACACACACATTTCAACAGAACACACATCACTGTATATGCATGTGAATGCAAGTAGAAAAATTTATGAAAATACACACTTTCTTGCTTCTTCATCCATTCTTTCACTTTAGAGACTCCTGGCATCACTTACAGCACGTATAATCCTTGTGCATATACACACACTCATGGATAAAAGTGACTGCACACACTCACGCACAAACACATGGCATTGTGAATCAGGGGATGCTTAATCAATGTCAGAATTCAATCAATAGCCCAGTCCCATGCGACGGGGCTCCCCTGCTCCTCCACCTCCTCCACTCTTCTTCTCCTCTTCTCTCCATTTCCTGTCATCTCCCTTCCCTCTGCCTTCCTTATCATTTCCTATCCTCATCCTCCTCTTCATTTAACCTTCCCTATGCCCTAAAGTCACCAAGAAGGGCACATTGTCGCACTGTGTTGGTCAATACCCCTCCTCTCCTCTCGTGGCCCATGACAGAAATACAGTACGGAGGCTGAAAACAGAAGCTGCCATATCACAGGAAAAATTTCACAGGCCTATGAAAGAAAAAGCCTCCAGAATGTTACATTGTGTCTTTTAGTCGGCCTGAATTGGTTTTCTGATGTTATGCACTTTTATTTTCATCTGAAAGGATTTAATGACTCTTCAGAGTCATATAATTTCATCCACCCATTGAGGCTTTTAAATCATGAATGCTGTACAAAGTATGATAATTTTTTGCACACGCATTTGTCTTCTTGACCTCGATAATCAATAAGTGATACTTCAGATTTCCTGCATGTGGGAAGTTAAAAAGACAACACTAGACTCCTGTTTTGTTACCCAGATTTCTACTCATCTGATCTAAATGAGAGGAGAAGTCATTAAAGAGAAACTTAATAGCGCACTGAAAAGCAATGTTTGGTCAGAAGTGTGCTGTCTTTGCAGCTGTAGCCACACTGATGTCTTTTTTTTTTTTTTTTTGTTATGTGGAAGCAATTTGCTTTGGCACGAGCATTTCCATGTTTTTGCAGCGATTACAGTGAGTCAGTAAAACACCTGAACAACATGAACACAGCTCAATTTCTGCTTAGCAAACAGTGCTGGCTGACTAAAGCATTATTTCATGGTCAAGGCATCATCTGAACAAGTTATGTTGTTATGCTGTGTGATCACTTATATCAACATTTAAAATGTATGATTACAGAAAGAGCTGAGACAGTGTGGTACATCAGTGTCGTCCTGCTCTCTGTGGTCACTAACACAGCCCCGAATTTCCATCTTTTTCTGTGTTTTGTTTAAAAATCTAACCAGTTTAATATGGAGGCACTCTTAAACAGTGAGGGGTCAGCAGAACAAGATGGTCCGCCGGTATTAAGTGACAAAGTTTAAACTGTTGCACAAAATGCTACTCTTCAGTTTGTGTAAAGTGTAAAGTTGTGAAAGTTGATGACTGCATGAAATTTAAATTGTAATCTCAAGGATTTTTTTTCTTAACAAACCCTCTTTTGATGCTGTTTATGGTTGACATTTTTCAGCAAAACCCCTTTAATGTCCACACAAAAGGGGAATGCATTTCCCAAAAATCTGTCACATGACTTCATTCTGAAGGTAACAGTTGGTTTTATTTGATCATGAGTTCAGTCTTGCTGCGTCAGCTGAAACTGGAGATTGTCTTCTTTTGTATTTATCATTAAATAATGATGTGGTGAATCTCCTCAGGCCTCAGGTTGATTTATTTCTGTTACATTTCTGACAGCATCGCCACTTAACGCATGTTTGCTGCCCCCTGTGGTTGATGCACTCGTCATTCCACACAGAACTCTGGAACTTGTAGTGTTAAACTGCACTTGGTGTTTCCACCCCAGGTGTCACCAGATCAACCAGGACTGAAAGTCATAGTGATAGTATATCATACAGCGTGATAATATGAAAACTATTACAAAATGAAAAATTAGCAAACATGCATGCAAGGTCCTCTCAGTACTTTATCATTTAAAAATTTCAAAATACTATTTCTCAAGTCAGACCTCTGCTTGTAGAATCTCATGACAGCTAGCACGAGTGTTGGTGTGATGGTAGGAGCAGCTAGTTCAATACAACAGCTGTATTCTAGTTTTTATTTTTGAGCTTATACAGTACACACTGTGTATAATGTCTGTTTACTCTGAGCATGCCTACTGTGTGCCAACTTATGTGTTATGGTGTGAATGAACTGGGTGCTATATTTGTTCAAAACAAATAATACAGTACATCTGGTGAAAAAATAGTGATTTACTGCCCATACATTTCAGATGCAAAGTGTGCATGTTCCTGTGTGGGTGTGTATTCATATGCAATAGTATGTAGACAGCACTGCCTCTCTGTGTCATCTCCTGGGAAAGGCAGCTTTAGTATCCTCACACAGCCTCAGCCTGTATACACACATACATGCACAGGCACCCCCCCCCCCCACCGCACACACACACACACCCCACCCCACACACACTGCTGAACAATCAGTGAGAGT